>JADLZN010012229.1:209847-259730 GCA_018155175.1 Sinocyclocheilus anophthalmus
AATACCAATCGGCAACCTCCCGCTCTCTCTCGTGAAGCAAACACGGAAGTGACTTAAACTGTAATCCATCGACTGGCCGCTAGAGGCTTGGCTCCAAAAGGGAGTCAGTCCCATAAGACTCCCCATGTTAAACCACCCCATTACAGCAGAAATAAACGTGTTTTTTTTATAACTCAGCCGTTTAAAATTATAGTAGCCTTAAGTCTGCATAATTAAGGGTGGACACTGAGTGACAGGTGGCTGACACTGCTGACCACTGCTGTCGAGCTAGGTGGGCGGCTTAGCAACCAGCTCCCGCCTCTTTGGCCCCTCTTCAATTATCGGGAGAGTGAGCGCGGTGACTTGTGGTGGAACCAGCCAAGATGGCGACGGTCGGTTCCGCCCACTTTAGGCTTCAAAAATGGTCTTCAGAAACCTACGGTTGACGTCACGGACACTACGTCCATGTTTTTATACAGTCTGTGAATACAACATTGGATGACCGTATGAATGCAAAAATAATATAGGAAGGCAATAATGAAGAAAAAGATTAAATCAATCTGGCACTTTGTGTTCTAATTCTGTGCTTTAAAAAAAACTTGCCCCTTTTAGGACTGCCCTCTATTCATTACTAGCTGAGCTTTTCTTCTTAAAAAACAAAAACTACACTAGATTCTATTCTTTTTGTTTGACTATTTGTTTTCTTTTATTTATTTCTCTAAACTTGTGACCCGGGACCACAAAACTAGTCATAAGGGTCGATTTTTTTTAAATTGAGGTTTATACATCATGATCTGTGATCAATAGACTCAATACAGAAATTACAATTCAAATGAGGATTAGCAGATTTGGATGTGATGTATGTGTGTGTGTGTTTATACAGTGGGGCAAAAAGTATTTAGTCAGCCCCAATTGTGCAAGTTCTCCCACTTAAAAAAAATGAGAGAGGCCTGTAATTTTCAACAAAGGTATACCTCAACTATGAGAGAAAAAAAAAATCCAGAAAATCACAATGTAGGATTTTTAAAGAATTAATTGGTAAAATAAGTATTTGGTCACCTACCAACAAGCAAGATTTCTGGCTCTCACAGACCTGTACTTCTTCTTTAAGAGGCTCCTCTGTAATCCACTCGTTACCTGTATTAATGGCAACTGTTTGAACTCGTTATCAGTATAAAAAAAACACCTGTCCACAACCTCAAACAGTCAAACTCCAAACTCCACCATGGCCAAGACAAAAGAGCTGTAAAAGGACACCAGAAACAAAACTGTAGACCTGCACCAGGCTGGGAAGAATGAATCTGCAATAGGTAAGCAGCTTGGTGTGAAGAAATCAACTGTGGTAGCAATTATTAGAAAATGGAAGACATACAAGACACTGATAATCTCCCTCGATCTGGGGCTCCACGCAAGATCTCACACCGTGGGGTCAAAATAATCACAAGAACTGTGAGCAAAAATCACAGAACCACACAGGGGGACCTAGTGAATGACCTGCAGAGAGCTGGACCAAAGTAACAAAGGCTACCATCAAATAACACACTGCGCCGCCAGGGACTCAAAACCTGCAGTGCCAGACATGTCCCCCTGCTTAAGCCAGAACATGTCCAGGCCCGTCTGAAGTTTGCTAGAGAGCATTTGGATGATCCAGAGGAGGATTGGGAGAATGTCATATGGTCAGTTGAAACCAAAATAGAACTTTTTGGTAAAAACTCAATTTGTCGTGTTTGGAGGAGAAAGAATGCTGATTTGCATCCAAAGAACACCATACCTACTGTGATGCATGGGGGTGGAAACATCATGCTTTTGGGGTTTTTTTTTCTGCAAAGGGACCAGGACGACTGATCGTGTAAACGAAAGAATGAATGGGGCAATGTATCGTGAGATTTTGAGTGAAAATCAAGGGCATTGAAGATGAAACGTGGCGGGTCTTTCAGCATGACAATGATCCCAAAAACACCACCCGGACAACGAAGGAGTGGCTTCGTAAGAAGCATTTCAAGGGTCCTGGAGTGGCCTAGCCAGTCTCCAGATCTTAACCCCATATAAAATCTTTGGAGGGAGTTGAAAATCAATGTTGCCCAGCGACAGCCCCAAAACATTACTGCTCTAGAGGAGATCTGCATGGAGGAATGGGCCAAAATACCAGCAACAGCGTGTGAAAACCTTGTGAAGACTTACAGAAAACGTTTGACCTTTGTCATTGCCAACAAAGGGTATATAAACAAAGTTTGAGATGAAATTTTGTTATTGACCAAATAGTTATTTTCCACCATAATTTGCAAATTATTTCTTTAAAAATCCTACAATGTGATTTGCTGGATTTTTTTTTCTCATTTTGTCTCTCATTATTGAGGTATACTCTGAGGAAATTACAGGCCTCTCTCATCTTTTTAAGTGGGAGAACTTGCACAATTGGTGGCTGACTAAATACTTTTTTTCCCCACTGTATTATGCACCATTTTTAAATGTAATTCTTTTGCTTTATTGGGGACAGAATTTATAAAGTAAGAGCCATGATTTTTTTCCAATTAATCTTATCTATTAAAAAAATCCCCAAAATAAAAGTTCCTCGGAGTAATTATTTTCCTTAACTGAAACACATTTCTTATAATTTTATTACTACATTTTGGGTTGTAAATACACGCGTCTTCAACCAAACAATTCTGCTCCCTTTTTACAATCACTGTTTCATTAAGTGAACGAGCATTTGGTATAGCTTTAGCCATTGTAAGAAATTCCTTATGAAGCACAGGGAAATGTGTTGAAACATGAAATCACAGTAAGAGTAAACATTCCCTTGTGGATCTAGTATATCACAAAGATAATCCGTAGCTTTTTCATGCCAGTTCTTAAGAGAAATCGACTTGTTCCGTCATCATGTGTTTGTGTGAACAGGAAGCAGGACTCGGATGTCATCGGTCCTCCACTTCCTCCTACGCTCGGTGCTCAGACGGATGAGGATGAGGATGATGAGGAAGATGATGATGATGTGGTCGGGCCACCGCTGCCGCCTGGATACAAGCACAGCACCGCTGACGATGATGATGAGGATGAGGATGATGATATGACTGATGAGGAAGATGACGTGAGTGTATTTTCATCTTTTAGTCCCATAAAACATATTTACAACTGCAGATCAGATCTAATGTTTACCTATTTACTAATGTTACATGCAGCTGGAAATTACGTGTCATTTTATCTGTTTTCATCTGTATTATCTATATGTGACCCTGGAGCACAAAACCAGTCCTAAGGGTCAATTTTTTGGAAAGTGATATGTATACATGATCTGAGAGCTGAATAAATAAGCGTTCCATTGATGTATGGTTTGTTAGGATCGGACAATATTTGGCCGAGATGCAACTATCTGAAAATCTGGAATCTGAGGGTGCAAAAAAATCTAAATATTGAGAAAAACACCTTTAAATTTGTCCAAATTAAGTCCTCAGTAATGCACATTACTAATCAAAAATTAAGATTTGATATACGTGGAACTGTACAAATTCTTCATGGACATGATCTTACGATATCCTAATGATTGTTGGAATAGTAAAAGAGAAACTGTATAACTGGACACAACAATGTAAGTGGGCTAGCTACAAATATCCCCCAGCGACTTAACACTGCTTTTGTGCTCCAGGCTCACATATTATTCTGTATTAATATATAGTTTAGCAATTGTACTGTAAAAAATAAACATGGTAATATTTGATGCCTTTATGCTGATGTAGATAAACAAAAACATATTTTTCATGTTAATGTTTTATGGTAATGAAATGTTACGACAATGAAATAACTATATAGTAAAGATATATTTTACATGAGCAAAATTAATCCTTTTTTTTTAGATATTTTTTTCATTTTGTCATTGTTAATTATAAATAAGCACATTTTATCCCCAAATTCCCATTAATTTAATGCAATGATAAATACGAATATTGATATAATGATATAATATTATCAAAATTAGATTTATTGTTTAAATTGTATTGTAAAAAAAAAACTAAAACATTTTGGTAAAATTGTATGCCTTTAATTACGCTGATGTGATAAACAAAAACGTTACAATTATAATTAATGTTTATAGTAATGGAAATCTAATGAAAATTAAAATAACTATATAGTAAAATATATTTAAGAAAAGTAATCCTAGTTTTCAGACATAAAGTTTTTCTTTGCCTTTTGTCATTATTTAATGTATAATATATTTAATGCAAAAAATATTAAAAACATATAAATGTCATCAAAATATATATTAAATATATTATTTAAATTGTATTGTAAAAAATATGGTAATATTCGATGCATTTAATTTATGCTGATGTAGATGAGCATAGTATTTATAATAAATGTTTCCAATGAAAATATAATGAACTAGAATTTTAATTTTAATAATTACATTTTAATATAAAGCCTATTTTTAAAACCATTAAGGTTTTTTTTTTTTTTTTTTTCGTGTCATTGAATTAATGATGTTTAATACATTATCCTTGTGAAATTTGATGTGTCCATTTTGCATTTCGTTTTACCAAAAACGGAACTTACAAAAGCGTTATTTTACAGTCCCGGGACATCTCTGACTTGAAACATGATAAGGTGAAGTTGGATGGTATGAAATAAGAGATTTAATTTGGTGTGTGTGTGTGTGTGAGGAGTGAGTGTGTGTGAGAGGGGGTGCGTGTGTTGCCGCGCGTGTGTGTGTTGTGAGGTGTGTGTTTGTGTGTGTGTGAGAGTGATGAGTGGTGAGTGTGTGCGCGTGTCTCTGTGTTTTGTGTTGTGTGGGTTGGGGTGTGTGTGAGAGGTGAGTGTGTTTGTGTGTGGTGTGGTTGGTGTGTGTTTGTGTTGTGGTGTGAGGTGTGAGATGGTGTGTGTGTGTGGAGTGTGTTGTGTGTGTGTGTGAGTGTGAGATTGTTGTGTGTGTGTGAGAGGAGAGCATGGTATGCGAGTGTGTGTGTGGAGAGTGGTAGTGGACGTTTTTGGGACAAATGAGGACATAATTTGTATAATGACAAAGGTATGACAGGTATTACAAGGGGAAGGTGACTTTTCAGGACATTACCCATGTCCCCACTTTTCAAAACGCAAATCACACAGAATGGAGTGTATTGAAAAACTGAAATAGCACAAAGTCTCCTGTGAGGGTAGGTTTAGGGGTAGGGTTGGTGTAGGGCATTAAAATATACGGTCTATACAGTATAAAAACCATTACGCCTATGGGAGGTCCCCACTTTTCACAAAAACAAACCTGTGTGGGTGTGTGTGTGTGTGTGTTGGCTGTGTGTGTTTGTGTGTTGGCTGTGTGTGTGTGTGTTGGCTGTGTGCTGTTTGTGTCTGTGTGTGTGTGTGTCAGTGTGTGTGTCTGTGTGTGTGTGTGAGAGAGAGAGTTGTGTGTGTGTGTGTGTGTGTGTTTTTTTTTTTGTGTGTGTGTGTGTGTGAGAGTGTGAATGTGTGTGTGAGTGAGTGTGAGAGAGAGCGTGTGATTGTGTGTGTGGTGTGTGGTGTGTGTGTGTGAGAGAGAGAGTGGTTGTGTGTGTGTGTGTGAGAGAGAGAGAGTTTGTGTTTGTGTGTCTGTGTGTGTGTAATGTGTCTTGACGCCACAGTCGGGACACACGGTCATTAGGGCTTCGGTTTTTGTTTCCACTACAAATATGACTAAACAGACTTATTAGACTTCAAAAGAGCTTCATATCCAGTCATTTTACCTCATTAGACATTGAGTGTTGATGGCTTTGAGGAAAAATACTAGATTAATATTCTCACTAATTTAATGCAAAAATATTCTAAAGTGAATACATATTAGAGATAACATAAAAAGGTTAATTAAAATAAAAAATATATATTTGCCTATCTAAATTTTGTTAAAAATTAACATGGGGATATTGATGTATTTATGCTTATGCAAACATCTGTGTGTAAAAATTTATATACTGTTTATATAATGGAAATTACAAGAATAAAATACTTTATAAATTAAATAAATAAAATGGATTGGACATTAAGAAAAATTTATTGCTATTTTGTAATTATTATAAATAAAGCAATTTTAATCACCACGTTAGGTAATTTAATGTAAAAAAAGTATTATTAAAACAGATAATTACAATATATATTATCAGAGATGATATAATTAAATGTTAAAAAATAACATTAATAGAAAGGGAATGCATTTAAGGTATGCTTATGTAGATAAACATGTAGTATTTATAATTAATGTTGTATACTAATGAAAGATAATATAATGAACTATATATACAAATTTAAATTCTAAATATTTTGCTATTTTTAAAACCATTAACCATTTTATTGTACAGTACCTTGTGTCCCCCAAATTAATTTAATTATATTTAATTTTATTATATACAATTTTTGTTTTATTTGTTGGCATGGTCATTAATTTGCATGATAATTAATTCAATGCAAACCAATATGAATAAAACAATTCTAAATATATCTATTCAGATGTATTGTTTAAATTGTATTGTAAGAAAAACCTTATGGTAATAAATAATGCCTTTAATTTATGCTGATTTAAATGTTATATTTAAATTAACCATTTATAGTAATGAAAATATAATAAGAATAAAAAGGCTTCTTCCCTATGAAATACGGACCTGAGATGGTGTCTTGAGATCCCGGTTACCTGTGTGTTGATCAGAAAGACAGAAGAAACTATTATATTATTTCACAATATTACTGTTTTACCGTATTTTTGCTATAAATGCAGCCTTTGTGAGCCTAAGAGACTTCTTTCAAAAACAAGAAAAACTGTAATGTCAACTTTGATCGGTACTGTACGTACGTATTAATCCCACCTTTATGATCTGTTGTTTTATGGTTGAGGATGTTATTTATAGCGTGATTAAATTTTATATCATTCTTAATTATTCACAGGTCGAATACCACTCAGGAATGAACAGTCAGTGCTATATATATATCTATATATTATAGAATATATTATATTATATATAAAGATTATTTTACTGCTGGTATGTATTACTAAGATAGTCATATTATATTCCTATTATAAGATGATTGTAGCCTCTGGATTGCCATGTACCTTAATATAAATCAGCCAAATTAGAAGTTACCACAATCGGAGGACTTTTTTGAAACAGGTACAAAATGTGCTGTGTGTGCTTTGGGAGTTTGCATGAAAAAACGTCTTTGCTTTACTTGTTGCGCTATTTGGCTAGGCAGCTCCCGACGCGACGGTCTGCCACTATCGCACCCCCCTTCCCAGCGGTGCTTGGGCACGTCACGGTGGGTGGGTGGGGTTGTGAGTGGTGCGGAGTGTGAGTGTGTGGAAGAGTGGAGTGTGAGAGTGAGTGTGAGGTGATGTGCGGTGTCTGTGTGTGTGAGTGTGAGAGTGAGTGTGAGAGTGAGTGGGAGAGTGAGTGTGAGAGTGAGTGTGAGATGAGTGAGTGTGTGAGCGTGTGTGTGAGAGAGTGTGGTGCGAGTGTGTGCGTCGTGGGTGAGGTGCGTGGGTGCAGTGCGTGTGGAGTGAGTGGGTGATGAGTGTGGTGTGTGAGTGTGGGGAGAGGAGACGTGTGAGTGGTGTGGAGAGTGAGTGGGTATTGCGAGTGTGTGAAGTGCGGTGGGGAGTGATTGTGTGAGTGAGTGTGTGCGTGAGTGTGTGCGTGAGAGTGAGTGTGCGCGTGTGTGAGAGTGAGTGTTGTGTGAGTGAGTGTGTCTGTTAGTGTTGAGTGGTGAGAGAGGAGAGTGTGAGTGTGTGTGTGTGTGAATGAGTGAGTGAGTGTGTGTGAGTGTGGGAGAGAGAGAGAGGAGTGTGTGTGGAGAGTGAGAGAGTGTGGTGTGTGAGAGAGAGAGTGTGTGTGTGAGAGTGTATGTCGTGAGAGTGTGTGTGAGTGCGTGTGGTGGAGTTTGTGAGTTGGGGAATGTGTGAGAGCAGAGAGAGAGAGGGGTGTGAGTGAGTGTGTATGTGAGATGCAGTGTGAGTGTGAGTGGGGGAGTGAAGGAGTGTGTGTGGAGAGTAGTGAGTGTGTGTGTGAGAGTGTGTGTGTGAGTGTGAGTGGGAGAGTGTGAGACGGGAGTGTGTGTGAGAGTGGGTGGTGAGAGTGAGTGTGTGTTGTGTGTGAGAGTGTGTGTGTGTGTGAGAGTGAGGTGTGTGAGAGTGAGTTGTGTGAGAGTGAGTGAGAGTGTGTGTGTGTGTGTGTGGTGTGAGTGTGGTGAGGCGAGAGAGGAGTGTGAGTGTGAGGGTGAGTGGGAGAGTGAGGGTAGGTGTGCGAGAGTGTGTGTGTGTGTGTGAGAGTGAGTGTGTGTGAGAGTGAGTGTGTGTGAGAGTGAGTGTGTGTGAGAGTGAGTGTGTGAGTGAGTGTGTGTGAGAGAAAGTGTGTGTGTGTGTGTGAGTGTGAGTGTGTGAGAGAGTGAGATAGAGTGAGTGAGAGAGAGAATGCTGTGGTGTGAGAGGGACGATATGAGTGGTATATGTGGGCGAGTGAGTGTGTGTGAGAGTGGGTGTGTGTGAGAGTGAGTGTGTGTGAGAGTGAGTGTGTGTGAGTGTGAGTGTGTGTGAGTGTGAGTGTGTGAGTGTGTGTGTGAGAGAGTGAGTGTGTGTGTGTGAGAGTGTGTGTGAGAGAGTGTGTGTGTGTGTGTGTGTGTGTGAGAGAGTGTGTGTGAGAGAGAGTGTGAGTGTGTGTGTGTGTGTGTGTGTGAGTTGTAAATGTCGTGTTCTCTCTGTAACAGTGTGCAGACGTCTCTGTTTTCCCAGGCCTGTGGTGTTTGAGGGCCGCCGTGGGCCGCTTTGATAGATGAGTATGGCGTCGGGCCGCTCGGCTAAATGTATCCCATCAGGCCCAGGTGTGGCGTAATCAGCTGACACCACAAATCACACAGACCTGCGTGCGTCTGATTGGACAAGAGTGCTCTGAGAGCTGGATATGATGTTTTGGCGGTGTGTTATTGCACACGCGTTCCTGCTGCGAGCGACCTTCCATTCGTCTTATACTGAATTAGAAGTCACTGAAGATGTTTGTGTTTCTGTGACAGAATCCAGTGAAGAAGATCCCGGACACTCATGAGATCACGCTTCAGCACGGCTCTAAAAGCGTAAGTGTCCGGCTCACACTCTTACATCTTCTGACCCGCTCATGTGTGAGCTCTGTGCTTCCTCTAATGCAGTCTACGGTCAGCGCAAAATCAAAACCCGTGACCCGTTTCATTTCTAAATCAGCCTTGCCTCCTCCTCTTCAGTTCCGACTTCATTGTACACAAAAACAACTGTTAGAACTCAAGACTTCTTCCCTAAAAGTCACATCTATTTACAATATCTGTAAATATATTTGATAATATTTGCAATATTATTTATACTATGTCCCATTACATGTAAATATTAAATAAATATAAAATAAATTAATATTTTAATATATTTTAACATCTACTTTTTAATACATGTATTTGTTATTTACTGGTCTTTACTTGATATATGATTAATTATTGTAGATTATGTTATTATCGTAATAATATAAATTATTATGTATGATTATGATATATATTTCTACATTTCAATGTGATCTCTCTCTCTCCCTCTCTCTTCTCTCTCTCTATATTCTATATATTAAATCCTTCTTCAAATAATATTATGATTTTACATTGTGAATGTTAATTTGGGATGCATACATTTTAATATAACATATATCTATGCATTTCTCTTGTTCATATATATTTTTATATAATATAATAATTACTAAGAATTATTTTTCAAAATGAAATACTACATAATTATTAAAAGACGTATATACTGCAAGTAAAATACAATACAAATTGGTTATTTAACACCTTGACATTTACTTTCTTGATATTTAAGCCTCATTATCGGTATTATATTAGCAATATAAGTATTTATTATTTGTATGAATTAATAATATTTAATTAAGACACTAGCCAATTAAAATAAGGTTAGTTATAGATTAGATATTAATTTTCTGTATATTGAGAGTTATTTGCAAAAACAGATAATCAGTTTTTCAAAAAAATCAGTTTATTGTATAGTTAGCTGTATTTAGCTTTTTTAACCTAGTCAGAATAACCCAACTGCAGTTTGATTGAGCTCAATTGTAATCTTGATAATTGAAATGATCTGTCTTTGCAATCGAACTCTTCGTATATAGTTTCAAGTGTTTGCCAAAGTTGCAAAATTAATAATTTTAAAACAAATTCAAATTCAAAAATCCTTTCAGATCAGTTTTCAAAGCAGGTGCACAGAAGACAACAGTGTGATTATTCAGCTCAAGTTCGGTTCCCAGATATGGTTCTGGAAATATGATGAGTATTAATGGTATTTTAGCCAAGAAGGGCATCTACTGAAGCAATGAGGTTCTCTGCTTGTTCAGGTCCAGCTTTGGCTTCTGGATCGTCTGAGCGTAGTATGGTCACCGGCGGTTACGACTCGAGTGAAGTGTTGGGATTTCGCCGGGATGGACGCGGCGCTGCATGCCTTCCGGTCCCTGCAGCCGTGTGAATGGTGAGTTACTCCTCATCCGTCAGGATCGAGCCTACGTCTCCAGTCAAAGCAGGCTTTTGTTTTTCCCAGAAATCCCCCTCAAAGGAACATTAGTCGTAGCGAGATATTAGGGTGCACAGAATGTCTTCGGCAGAGAAATTGAATAAGGAAAAGGGCCGAAAAAACAATAGAGGCGTGAACTACTGCAGCAAACATGTCCGTAGGTTGGGAACGAGAACTGTTCTTCTGTCCGAACTGGTTCTTTTTTTGTAAGAACCGGAACAGTGAGCTATTTCCTAAGTTTCGGTTCCGAGACGGTTCTGCTGCGCCGCGTCTTTACCGTGCGAAACCACTGTTTTCCCACGACGTGTCTTTGATACCTGTTGCGCCGTGTGTTTGTTCACTGTACATGTTCCGGCCAGCTTTCCGCCATTACTTCCATATATTTGTCCCATATTGTCATTAATATACATATTGTCTTCAACTTGGACCACTAAATAAATATACTGCTATTGTTATGTAAGTATGAGGGTTAGATTGTTTAGTGTACAGGTCATTTCAAGAGTGATAGATAAAGTGATAGAAATTATTTATTTTCATGCATTTTAAATATTTAAAAATGTGGAAACCACGCATTGCATCACACCATCTCCTGACTGCATTATTATTTGTAAAATAGGGGCTTCATGCAGTGTGTGTATACATGGTTATAAGTAACAGTTAATATTTCATTAATTTGGGTTAGTCTTCGCCCTCAGGGACTATTTGGGAAACGCTATTCTGCTTGAAAAGCAAAAGTATGATGGTGTAAAAAAACCTCAACTTTGAGAAAATGCATACTCAGCATTGTTAATACCTTTCCAGCAACACTACAGTCAAGAAGGTTTTAAAATATACAAAATAAATAATAGTTTCATTAAATGGAACGGATACGATCGTAGGCAAACTGGAACCGGAATCAGAACCGGACAAATTTCGAACGATAACCAGCCCTAGTTGTCAGTGTGGAAGCATTTAAACTATCCGGGAAAGACGCAAAAATCATTACAAGCACTGACAGCGAGAGAGTGTTTAGTACTGCATCGCATGTCTTCGATGAAAAGAGAAAGGGTTGATTGTTGCTGGTTTACTGTATGATGATTGAAATCACGAAATGGACTCAGATTAGTAGAACATTGTTTTGCACGCACGAATTGCATGTATTCTGACAGCGCTGCCCGAGTCGTTCGTCAAAGCGCTGAGGAAAGTCTGCGCTGAACAGTGTTAATCGTCAGATGAAAATAAAAATAAGAAACGTAAGACGATATAATAATCAAACCGCTCTATAATACATTATAACACTCAAACCTAGTGTTCCAATTGGCATCGTAAGCTTCTTTCTGCCCCCCCAGAAAGGCTGCATTTATTTGTACAGTAAAAAGTACATAACTGATTCAAGAAGGGGGTCTCAAAAATGGCCAAAAAAATATTATTTTACTAAATTATTAATTTTAAGTTCAATGTGCTGTTTGGTTATATGTATGTATTAGGGCTGGGACAATAAATCGATGCGTTGCGATTCGTGGATCGATTCTGAGATTTTCCAAATGCATCGCGATTCTTTCTGGAATCGATTCTGAGCTTAGTTTGTAACAGCAGAGGGCGCTCTAGGCTAGTTTTTAACAGCACACTCAAATGCTCACGAAGAAAAGAGCTTGTGTTCGGCTGAGTAATGTAAATGGTTAAATGTACTTGCAGTGTCGGCTTTCGATGCGCGATTAAGTAAAAATCCTTGTAATTAGCTTGAAAATTCGAAAATGTAGATGTTATTTGAGGTTTAAGTGTGGTGGCGGTGTTAAGGACTGGAAGCGAGCACCGGCACCATGCGGCTATTTCTAAAGCTGCAGCGCCCTCTGCTGTTAAAACTAGCTCCGAATAGATCGAGAGACAATCACGCGCATTCGGAAAATATCAAAATCGGAGCTAATGCATTTCTGCGATTCCGTTGAATACTGTTTAAAAACCATTGGATTATATATACTAGCATATATTACTATTATTTATATTTATTTTTTTATTTTTGTTATTGGATTTTTTTTTTTGCATTTTAATTTTCTGTTATTTTATTATAATAAGCACGTTATCCCCCCAATTCCCATTAAGTTAATGTAAAAATAGGACAGTGTTTTATCTTTCAAATTGTCTCAAAACAATCAAACATTATGTAATATTGGTGCTGTCATTTATGCTGCTGTAGATAAAATATGTAGGGTTTATAATTACGAAATTAATTAAAGGCATCAGGAATAAATAATTTACAGAGAGTTCTATTATAAAACTAAAATATTTTACATGCAGAAAAAAAGAAGTTTTTTTGCATGTGTCATTAATAATATAATAATTACATTTTCTCCCCAAATTCCCAGAAGTAAATGCAAAAACATATATTCAATTAATATTCAAAATTATTTTATTATTATTATTAAATAACTTCTGGTGATATTGATCCTTTATTTTATGCGTATGTAGAAAACATGGTAGAATTTATAAGTTTTACAGTAATGAAAATCTAAGAGAATAAACTAATTTAATATATACGCATGAACAAAGTATCCTGTTTTGAATAGCTTGATGATATATCTATTTGTTTTTTTTTGTTTGGGCATTTTTTTGTTGCATTTTTTTTTTCTTGTTAGAATTATAGTTGAGCAATTTCATCCCCAAATAATCCATAAATTTATTGCAAAAATAAAATAGAACTCACAATTTCCATACAAAGCCTATTTTTAGATCTCTGTCGAATCAGCTAAATGCAGCCAGATGCTGGGTATTTTTGTTCTTGTCTTTCGTTTTTCCTTGAAATCCTCCTAAAAGTGGAACCCAATTGTCTCCAGATATTGAACTCTAATTGGCTGAGCCCGAGTGTGATTTACTAAACCTCCACGGCACATTAACGAGTTCATCAGCACAGGTACGGTGGCATCTTTTTACCAGCAGACGGCGAGCAGAGCGGCCAAAGAAAACACTCGGCCCATGTGGAGCCCATAAAGCCGATGACCCGGAGAGGGTTACAGGAATTTACAACGGACCTCTGCCTCTGATGGCCGTGTTTTCTTCTTCTCTGCGCTCTCTCAGAGTCATTGACACCGTTTACAGCCTCTCCAGGACCACAGCGCTTTGTGCTCAATTCACTCTCAAACAGAGATGATGAATCGCTTCCAACTGGACTCCGTTTGCGCAGATCATGCTGTGTTATCTTGTGCTTGTTCTGCATTAGCACAGCTTATGTGCTTGAACACGGCTGCTGGGCCACATTACACACCAGAACATGAAGAACGAAACCAAGAAAATTGAGACTTTTTTTTAATACTTTATGCTTTTGTCGTTTTAATGACAGAGAAGCCCGTTCTCACCGTTGCTGTAATGCAAAAACACTGATATATTATTTAAATTGTATTTATGCATCATGGTAGTGTTTGTAGTGCAGCTTTTAATTTATTTAAATAAAAGGTAATTGCATTAAAATGATGAGAATGAAAGAAAAGTAAAATGTCGGGATGAACTATGACATTTTTAAGCATTATTTTGGACATGATCTTGATAGGTTTCATGAGATTCTACCAGTTGATTTCCGTCTTTGATTATTGATGCTCATGACCAGGTTTGGACCTACAGAAAGTGCCTTCCCGGAAGAAAAAATTACTGTCTTTTTAAGACATTAATATATTTGACATTATTTTTATGAAAATTAAGCACATTGTCAAAATTAAATAATTTTTTAATGAATATTTTTAATTATTGTAGGAATATAATATCAAACCGTATATATATATCACACCAAAGTAATACAATACATATTATTTAAGTTTACCAATCTGTCTATTTGAAGAAAATACAGCTTATTATTACCAGTAATATTTATATTAAGCAAACAACATTGATTTTCTTAATTGGGTGACCATATATAAACAAACGTTATATTTAATCATAATTTAAATATTTGTATTAATTATTTATATATAAAATATTTATACTTAAAAATATATACTTGTATCGATTAATTTTGTGTTGGTGCAGTCTATGATTTTATGTAGTTAAAATGAAGGCATTAATACATTATAGTATAAAGTAAAATAAAAAAGTATGCTTTTAAATATTTAATAATAATTGCTATACTACTTTTACAATAAATGCTGTTTTTTTAAATTGTTTTAATAAAAAAATAATATTTAAGTTAGCTATTAAATTATCTTAAAATCATCTGCTATCTGACCAATGCCTGTCTAACAAACGGTGATGTGTCCTTTTAATAGCTCATATATCATATATAATATCGTGTGTGTGTGTGTGTGTGTGTGTGTGTGTGTTGCAGTCATCAGATCAGGTCTCTGCAGTACAGCGTCACCGGTGACGTCATTCTGGTGGTGGCGGGAAACTCGCAGGCCAAAGTTCTGGACCGCGACGGATTCCAGGTCCTCGAATGCATCAAAGGAGATCAGTATATTGTGGACATGGCCAATACCAAGGTAACTTTAAAGACACATTTGCATGTAGAAATCTTAAAGCAGGGCTGGGCGATTTGGCAAAAAATTTAAATCTCGATTTTTCCAGAGTGTTTGACCGATTCTCGATTTTTTACGATTTTTAACTAGTCAACTTGTAACTACAACATGATTCAAGTAACTTTTGACAGTGTGAACGTAGCCTATGTGGAGGAAGCCAGTGTTGCACCAACAGTTTTTTTCGCAGATGTTAAACAGTTCTTTGTAGCTTAGAGAAATTCAACAGAGCATCGTCGCTCAGCAATAATATAGAGGGGTTCACTGGTATAGGATATTCAATCATTATTGATAAGATAATGCACACCTCATTCCCACATCATATGAAAAAAGGATCCGAGTTGTTGGTCAGGACATTTATCACAGAAGGGACTAAAGGAGGAGTCGATACGATGTCTTTTGAGAGGGGTCCAATAAGGTCTGTGACAAATATTACAATGAATCAGTTGGTGATTGGGATTTTTAGATGAAGTGGAAAAAGCCATACTCTTCCCCGCTCTGTGACACCCTCCTCTTGTTGACAGTCTCGTTCCCAAGTGCGCTGTATAGCTGAGCGTTTTGCTGTAACCTCTAAGGCCTTTCTGTACATCCATGAGGTGAGATAGTTAAAGAGGACAGATCAAACCAAGCAATGATTGGATGCATGGGAACCCCGTAGGCCTTCATGGCCGATCTTAGGCGCAAATATAAAAACAGAGAAGAGGGTTCAATGCCAATCGCACAGTTCTTGAAAACTTAGCATGCAATTAGAACCAGGAATATCTTTCAGTGTATAAATGCCTTTCTGCATCCAATCTCTTGAGAAAAATGGTGCACCACCAGAGCCAAATAGGTGTATGGTTTTCCCAATTATGTCAATGTTGAATGCATTTTTCCATAAGTTTAAAATTGACTATTGTATTAGCAATAATTGGACCAAAAGCCAAATTGTTTGTTGTTTAGCCCAGAGAACAGTGTATCTTGTAACCTATATTTATCTACTAAACTCATTTCAATCTCTCTCCAAGGAACCCTAGAGAGCGGGTTGAGCCAAACCTTGATGCATTTTATTTAAAAAAAATAAATAAAATAGTCCCTCTGATTAATGAGTAAAGATAAAAAAAATTGTATGCTTCAGAGTTTCAAATTTCAATCTAGTGACTCACATTCCGATGAATTACGTTCATGGAATTAGGTTTGTGCCACAACTTTTTAGAAGCAGGTAACGGAATCCTAGAACTAAGAAAATTGATTCGCGGCAAGACATTCATTTTAACACTCGCTATTCTGGCATGTTTAATTAATTAATTTGATTACGTAGGTTTGCTATTGTGACCCTGGAACTCAAAAGCAGTCAAAGGTAATTTTGAAATTGGAGAGTTATAATCATCTGAAATATTATAAATAAATAAGCTTTCCATTGATGCATTTGTTAGGACAGGACAATATTTGGCTGAGATAAAACTATTTTAATATCTGGAATCTGAGGGTGAAAAAAATATATAAATATTGAGAAAATCTCCTTTAAATTTGTCCAAATTAAGTTCTTAGCAATGCGTTTTACTAATCAAAAATTAAGTTTTGATTATATTTACGGTAGGAAATTTACAAATTATCTTCATGGAACATGATCTTTACTTAATATCCATGATTTTTGGCATAAAATAAAAATCAAACATTTTGACCCATACAATGTATTTTTAGCTATTGCTACAAATATCCCCCAGCGACTTAACACTGCTTTTGTGCTCCAGGGTCACAAAGTTCTGTATTTATGAATCTATATATAGGCGACAGCATGTGGACTATGCCATGCCTGTTTTTGTAATAAACGTTATTAAGCTAGTTTGTGATTGTAGTATTGTTGTTTTTGTTTTCAATTAGAATAGCAATGAAATCCACGTTTTCAAGCATGTGTTTTGTCTTAAAAGGTGAAAGGTGTATAGGTGTAAGCAAAACAGACAATTATATTTTTTTGTAAAACGTGATGCCAAGATCGCGAATTCGAAAAACGAAAGCGTCCGAAGCCCTGTTTATAACGCAGCAAAAAAGAGGGGAACTCACGTTCACAAAATTCAAATCACAAATAATGCTGATGGGAAAAAAAACGGGTTGAATGTTAACAACTTTTGTTACCACATACCTATAAACTATGATAACAGAAAAACTATTCATCAGCATGCATTGATCAATACATAATGTATTAACCCCTCTTAGGCCAAAGTCGCAAAATTGCGACCAAGAAAAAAACGTCATACTTAATCAAATAGACTGTAGTTACTAATATGGTGTAATATCTCATTTGTGTTCCCTACCACTAGATGGCAGACATGTAGTACTTCGATTCTAGACCAAAATTACGTCACATTCCTATTAAAAGTTTTCGAGGAAATAGCAGAGCAAGTGAGATATCGTGTCATTGATGCGGAAGCAGTTAAGTTCATAGCGTGCGGGTAAGCTGTGAGAATTGTGAGAGAAAATCGCCAAATGGCTAATAAAAGTTGTAGTGTGAGGATGTGTTGCAAATGTTATTCGCCGCTTCTGACTCTGAAGGGGAATATTTTCCATTTGGAAATGACGATCGGTCGTCTAATAACCACGCTTCTCCCGGTACATCTTTGCAGCACAATGGTGAAAGGCGAGAGTGTTCACGAAGCACAACCGAGTGATGATTTCGACCCTTTGCCCAACGGGGATGGGGGTGGCAGGGCAATATCTATTATTTCCTGAATATTACTGATGAACAGATCAAAAAGTAGGCTACTGGTCACATGCGTTTTACTACTATTTAGTATAGTAATAATTTAGTACTTTCTCACGTTTTATTGTTGGTTTCCTCTTTTCTAATAATTTAGAATGAGGATAAAAAGACAAAAAAACAAAAAAATAGTTTCAAACATCAATTCAATATCCATTATTTCCTGAATATTATGACATTCAAAAGGGCCGCCCCCTGATGTCATAATATGCAAATTAGACGAGTATATTAACACCCCACATAAACTTTCAGTCATGCCAAACATTTTTCTAATTTACATTAGATCTCTATCTTTAAGCCCTTTCAAGCTACAAGCTTTTGAAATCTTGATGTCAAAACCCAGCATTTTTCCAAAAAAACCTGGCGCCTAAAGGGTTAAAAGAAAAGGTTTTCTCAAGTAGAACAGTGATTTGTAGCTAAAACTGTGGTCTTGGTGCTAAAATGCAAAGTTCAAGGCTGCCGGCACTTTTAGTCAAAAAAGCATAGGATAAACAAAAATTAATCCCGTGGCTCCTGACAATATATGAGGTCTTAGGAAGCGATAGTGATCGGTATGTGCAAGAAACTGATCATTATTTATAACATTATTACCTGTAATCCAGAGCCTGACACACTGGGAAACCTGATTCTTTTCTGTGAACTGATTCCTTCAGACAGTTCACTTCAATCAACTGCTTAAAATAAACGATTCACCAGTTTGTTCACATAATTACTCGATGACGTTACATATATGCAATTATATTATTAAAGCACTCGATGTGAAATGTGGATATTTTACATCTCTAAAGCATACAAAGTGAATAAATGTGGTCTTTAGATTTTTACTAGTTTGAGTAACTAGTAGATCTGTGCTGCTCGAGAAGTGAACTGATTCAGACGATTCAGTCCGATTTGGTGAACTGGTTCAAATAGTTCACCAAAAAGAACCGGTTCAAAAGAAAGATTCGTTCATGAACCGGACATCACTTCAGACCGTTTGCCTGAGGCTCTGGATTACAGGTAATAATGCTGTAAATAACGTTCAGTTTCTTGCACAGGCCGTTCACTTCGCTTCATAAGACCTCAATATAATGTCAGGGAGCCATGGGTATTAATTTAGTGTTGTCTGTATATGCTTTTTTGACTCTAAAAGTGGCAGTAGCCATTGACTCTTTTTGAGTGAACTATCCCTGTTGGAGCCATTTCTTTTTCTATTTTCATATTTTGGACTGATTTAATCATTTGAATAGAATTAAGTATGTTTGATGATTATTATTTGTGTATTCTGTTTATCTGAGATTTTGCTTTGAATGTTATGAATTTATGAGTGGAGACTCTTATTATATCATTGCAGTTCTATTCTTTAAAAAAAAACTTTTAGCCCCTTTTAGACTTGCACTCTATTCATTTAATAACGGCTTTTCTTCTCTAATCTTTTTGTTTTCTATCTTTTTGTTTTCTTTTTATTTATCATACAATTAACAAAAAGCAAAAAAGGTCTCTAACACTAGCTTTCTCTATTCTTTTTCTATTCTATCTGTTTTCTTTATTTCTTTATTATTTAACAACAAAACTTGCTCAATGTTATCGTCAGTACTGGAATGTTATAGGCACATTTGCTCTTTTCGTTGATTTTGAATGATTAATTGGGACTTGAATTGGTAAAGAGTGCTGAATGAATAAATGACTAAATGTACATTTTCTGCTATAATCCCTTTAATTCTAAGGGTCAGAAATGGACAAACCAGTATGCATCTTAAAGACGCTTTTTGGCTGATTTGTGCTCGGTATCTGCTCTGCTTGTTCACATGCTGGGAGTGTTTGCCAGTTCTCATGGTCTGTGTGTTTGCTGCATCTGGACGCTGTTTGTTGACTGAGGCGTAATGAGGTGTACATGAACTACATCAGAGAGGCCAGCGCACACTAAATATTGCACCTGGTCCTTTGGCCCGTCCGCAGACACACTGTCCCTCTGTAATCAGTGTGTGAAGCGCGGCTCGTGTCACTAATGTAGTGTGTCGGCACGCCACAGTCGCTGCAGGACAAACTGTAATTAGGTTTGGGTTCGTTATGTACCGTAGCGCAAGTGCATTTCAGCGTCAGACATAAATATCGTTTTCTTCAATCATTGTCAATGCCTTGTTTTGCTGTTGAAAGATGCCAACTGGACATCCATAACAGAAATACTTGAATTCAGTCTTTTATTTTCATAGTTATTACTTCCACATGTGAGCACACTTGGCGTACACTACAGACACACTTGTATACTATTGTAGTATTTATTAATATTACTTCTTTTTTTTTCTTCTTTTTTTTTAGTAATTTTTTTGTGTTTTTTATGTTTTTATGGGGGGGTGCATATAACTTTCTGCTCACCAAGGCTGCTTTTATTTAATCAAAAATACATAAAACAAAATGGGACAAAGCTTATGCATTTAAAATAATGGTTTACTATGTTAATCTGTTGTCAAAGTAATTATTTCGTGTGCGAGCTGGATTGTTCAGCAGCATTCTCAGTCTCTCGTCAGTGTCCCATTGATCGTAAGAATCAGTATAATATGCTGTTTTGCTGCTCGAGAAACATTTCTGATTATGATCAATGTTGAAAACCGTTGTGCTGCACAATATTTCTGTGGAAACTGAGATACATGTGGTAAGTATATTTAGTAATTGATAGTTTACTCCATTAAGAACACATTAAAGACATTTGTAATGTTACAAAATATTCTATTTAAAAAATGTGCTGTTCTTTTGAACTTTCTGTTAATCTGTGAATCCTGAAAAATAAAATGTATCAGTTTCCACAGAAATTTGAAGCAGCCACAATGTTGGACAGTGATCGATGATACTAATAATAACAGCCATAGTAATAATTGAGCGGCTAAGATAATTAACCTTTGATTAAAAGGAATAAATTATAGGTCTACAATATACGTCAATAGAAAACAGTTATTTTTAAGTAATAATATGTCACAATTCTAATGTAACTTTTGATCAAGTGAATGCAGCATTGATGAGAAGAACGACTCTTTCAAAACATTAAAAAATCAAAGTATAAAAAAAACACAACTAATAAAAAATAATAATAATAATAAATTAAGCTAAAAAAATAACTAATTTTAGTACGTCAACTTTAATACTTATTTATATTTTATTTCATGTAGCACAAACAATATTTAATAGTTTTTGTAGGTATTGTTAGCGGTCAGTCATATCGCGTCTGTGGTCAGTAGCTCCAAACAAATCATCTTTTGTTTCCCGTTTAGTCACTGACGGACAGAAAGCAGTTGTGATGCATGATCCGTCCTCAAACTATGTGAGGAAGGAGACCGATATCTGCTCTGAATTAGTGTTTCGTATCCCGTGAGGCCAGTGTGTGTCCTTGGACGTCGTGAAGGTCAAGTGAACAAATGCTGCAGAACATATTTGTGATGGCACGCTTTAATAATGCAGCTTGTGCTCATCATTACAGACAGCTTTATTTATTCTCTCAGAATGACTTTATAAAAGCCTTCTGATGCATTTCCTGTTCTTCGATTGGACTCGTGTCTACATTAACACTTTAAAGTCAACATTGGAGACATGTTTTCTTCTGTAGAGTGTGAATGTGAAACAGAGTATTCATTCATTAGGAAGTAAACATCGTTTTATTCATGTTAGGCTGATATTTATTAGTAGTGGTGTTTAGTAAGAAAGATCTACATTATTCTAAAGTACCATTAATCATCCATAGTAAGACCAAAAAACACATGTTTTGACACATTGACGTTGATTCAAATTATTTATTGTAACTTTATTTAGATATTATCTTTATGTATGTATGTATTAATATGATTCAAAGTATTCATTGGAATTGTGCAAATGTTATCTTTATTTATTTATTAACATGATTCAAATTTATTGGAATTGTATTCAAATTTTAGTTTTTTTCCTAGTTTTTTTATTTATTTGACTCAAACGTTTGGAGTTTTTTTTTATCCAGATTTTTTTAATGCATTAATATAATTCAAATTATTAATTAGAATTTTATTCAGATATTATTTTTATTAAAATAATACATATTGACTGGAATAGTATAAAGTGTATTATATGATCCAAATTATTTTATTACGATTTTATTTATAGTAAGTAATTTATTAATATGAACCAAAACCTTAGTGAATGGTATCGGGGTAATTATATGATTCAAAGTCTTTATTGGAATTATATTATATGTATTATTTGTTAGTGGCTGGACTTCATCGATTTATTTTATTTACTATGTTATTTCCAATTAGTTATTGGTTATTGTATTTCGTATATATGTGTTTTATTTATTTTATGATGCAAATGATTTTGTTTATGAATTTAGGGTCAAAGTCGTTAAGATGTCCGCATCAAAATAAATTTACAAAAGGGATTTTATGTGCATAGAAAGCACATTAAATGTAAGTAGTGTCTATTTTTAAGGTTTCAAATAAGTTTTGGGAGAATAAAATGTTACAATTTGTTTGAAGTAATGTTACTTATTGTCATTCAGTGTAACTTTAAAAATTCAAACATGCTTATTCTGACGTGTACATATTAAAATATATAAAAGAATAAGGGAGCATATTAAATTTTATTGTGTTTTAAAGGAGTAAAAACAATTACTGACAAATGGGCAAAACCTAGGATAGTGGCACATTTTTAAACTAATTAGTATTTGGGGTGAAAGTAATTAGTCTTTTAATGTGTCATAAATAAATGTTTGTTGTAAATATGCCTGAGAAGATTGTTACACTGAATGACATTTTAGTGGCTCTCTTCTGTAAATCAGGGGGAAATGTATGATATTTATTTTTTTGCTCAGAAAAACAAAAACAAAATTGCAATTAAATTAAACGGAAAACTTTTGACATTTTTTGGGGAAAATCAACAACAATTTAAAGCTGTATTGCACTTATTGTTTTTATGCTTAAACATTTTTTCGTCTTTGACCCTTATATGTTTGAATTAACTTACTAGAATTTTATTTGTATTTATTTTTTCCTGTTATTCAAATTGAATGTTGCTTAATTTGCACGTTGCATCCTGATGATCATCTTAATCTGTCGTCTGTCCTCTTGTAGGGTCACACGGCGATGCTGAACGATGGCTGCTGGCATCCCAAAATTAAAGAGGAGTTTCTGACCTGCTCCAATGACGGGTGAGTGATCGAATACCAGTCCTCTCAGCTTATTATTACACATTTAGTGACCGTGTAAAGAGGCTCTTTCTGTCGTGGCACAACACACGTCGAGCTTTGCTTCCGCAGGCATTTTGTGTTTGCATACTTGAGTATGTTCATGGCCTGTCTTCAAACCATTTGTTCTTGAGTTTTAGCCCATAATCCCAGGGGATTGTGGGTATTTCACTGGGTTTAGGCTTGTTGTGAGTGATTCAAAGTTTGATGTTAGTCACTGAAACGGTCCAAACAACATGGAGCCAAATGCAGGATTGTCTTAATCAAATTTAACGTTTGTATAAGGTCTGAAATATATTCCTCAAACACAATCCATTCTCATAACTCTGCAACAAAATCGATATGTTTTTTATCAGATTTTATTATTTTTCTTTAAATATAATAGCATTTATGGCAGTCATCATGAAAGTGAGTCAGATTTAGTGATTCAGTGAGTCTTTTTTAATTTTTTTACACTGGTCTTTTTGGTCAGTTCAGGAATCACTCCATAAAACTAATTTGTTCATACAAATGATCATCTTTTATTCTTTAATCATCCAGTCAATTAGTGAGTCTTAATTCTGATTCAGTGAGTCATCTGATAGTCTGATTCAAACTGTAACTCTTGTTGACTTCTAAAGACTCCTTGTTCATAAGAGTCATTTGTTCATAAGAATCAGTCTTTTGATCACATTTTATTGTTTATTTTTGTTAAAAATAACATTTATGGCAGTCATCAAGCAAGTGAGTCAGATTTAGTGATTCAGTGAGTCTTTTCTCAGACAGGTTCTTCCGGCCTTTTCAAGAATCACTCCATAAGTATAATTTGTTCACAAGAAATATTTTTCTTTAATTATCCAGTCAGTTAGTCATTTGTTAGTCTGATTCAAACACTAGCTCTTTTTGTCTTGACCTCATTAAGAATCTGTTCATAGGAGTCATTTTTGCTTCTTTTCGATCACATTTGAATGTTTTTCTTTAATTTTAATATTGTTTCTGACATTCATCTAGTCAGTGAGTCTGATCTTTTTAAAAAAAAATTTTTTTTTTAAACAATTCAAGAGTCCATGAAACATCTCCACTCATTAATGAGAACCATAAGACCAAGCATTTAAGAGCCTTACAGTCAGTAGTGAGTTCATGTTGTTCGCAATCAGGGAGGCATTTACATTTAGTCATTTAGCAGGCGCTTTTATCCAAAGCGACTTACAATTGGGGGATACATAAGCGGCTTCTTCTTAAGAGGGCCCCAAACAGAACAAGAAGGGTTTGTAATACCAAGTCTTCGACACTGTTCAAAAGTACAGTCGAATAGAGAAGGAAAAATAAAGAGAGAGAGATACATTTTTTTTTTTTATTATGATGAAGTCAAGTAGCTTCGAAAGAGATGAGTTTTCAGCTGTCGCTTGAAAATTGTCAGGGATTCAGCATTCCGGATAGCGGTGGGAAGATCGTTCCACCAGCCGGGAACGGTGAACGAGAATGTTCTGGAAAGTGATTTGAGCCCCGTGAGGTACCACGCGGGTCGTCACTAGCGGATATCAGACTTCTGAAGGGGATGTAAATTCGTAGTAGTGAGGGGAAGTAGGCGGGTGCTGAGCCTGTGACTGTTCTATATGCAAGCATCAATATCTTGAACTTAATGTGAGCCGCAACCAGTAGCCAGTGCAAGAAGATAAAGAGAGGTGTAACATGGGCTCTTTTGGGCTCGTTGAAGACAAGTCGTGCCGCTGCATTCTGAATCATATGTAGAGGTTTGATTGTGCTTGATGGAAATCCAGCAAGGAGAGCATTGCAGTAGTCCAGCCTAGAAACGACAAGGGCCTGGACAAGAAGTTGTGAAGCATGCACGGTTGGAAGGTCCTGATCTTTCTGATGTTGTGCAATGCAACCCTGCAAGATCGAGCGGTCTTTGCAATGTTGTCTTTGAAGGTCAGCTGGTTATCAAAAGTTACACCAGGATTTCTGACCGAAGTTGATGGGGTACTTGTAGAAGAACCTAGCTGGATGGTGAAATCATGCTGTGGAGTTGGAGTGGCAGGGAAGACAAGAAGCTCAGTCTTTGCAAGGTTGAGCTGTAAGTGATATTCTTTAATCCATGCCGAGATGTCTGCCAGGGGCCCTGCGATCCGTTGTGCCAGTGAAGCAAGGTGCGAGCATCTGGTTGAAATGAAAGATAGAGCTGTGTCATCAGCATAGCAATGGTAGGAGAAACCATGTGCTTGTATGATGGGTCCCAGTGATGTAGTGTATATTGTGAAGAGGAGGGGTCCAAGAACTGATACCTGAGGAACCCCAGTGACAAGTTGAGGTGCTTTGGATACCTCCCCTCCCCAAGACACCCTGAAAGACCTACCAATGAGATAGGATCCAAACCAGCGAAGTGGAATCCCTGTGATACCCATTGAAGAGAGGGCAGACAGGAGCATCTGATGATTGACAGTGTCAAAAGCAACAGATAGATCCATCAGAATAAGAACTGATGATTTGGAATAAGCTTTTGCAATATGCAAGGCTTCTGTGACTGACAGTAGCACAGTCTCAGTTAAATGGCCACTCCTGAAACCTGACTTGTTAGCATCAAGTTTGTTGTTCTGTGAAAGAAAAAATTATATCTGGTTGAAAACAACTCTTTCGAAGGGTTTTGTTTTGAATGGAAGGAGAGACAGGTCTGTAGCTATCTGTAAGTTAAGTGTTTAATGTAGGTTTTTTTGAGCAGTGGGGTTATCCGAGTCTGCTTGAATGCAGTGGGGAAGGTGTCTGTGAGGAGAGATGTGTTGATGTGTGTGAGTGCTGGTAAAAGTGTTGGAGAGATTGCTTGGAGGTGTGAGGGGATTGGGTCTAGATGGCATGTTGTAGGATGGCTGGAGAGAAGATGTTTTGATACTTCTGTCTCAGTGAGGGGTCAGAAGGAGAAGATGGGAGTTTTTGCCGTGGGTGGGGTTGGTTTGAAGTCCTGAGTGTGTGGGGCTGAGAATTGGCTACTAATTGTTCTGGTTTTGTCTGTGAAGAAAGTGGCAAAATCATCAGCTGTTATAGAAATGGTAGGAGGTGGTGGAGGGGGACAGAGGAGAGAAGGGAAAGTTTTGAAGAGATTACGTGTGTCTGGAGCGCTGTTGATCTTGTTGTGGAAGTATGAAGATTTGGCAGTATGGACTTCAGCAGAGAAAGATGAAAGCAAAGACTGATACATACTTAGGTCTGACGGATCTTTTGATTTGCACCATTTTCTTCAGCTGCCCTGAGTTTGGTCCGAGGTTCACGAAGAACATCGGATAACCAGAAGTTCGAGGGGACAGCCCGTGCTGGCCTGGAGGAGAGAAGACAAATATCATCTAGACAAGAGGTTAAAATAGAGCATAAAGTGTCAGTTGCTGCATTCACATCCAGAGATGAGAAATGGGTAGGTGAGGGAAGAGAGGAGGATACAACGGAGGAAAGATGGGAGGGGGAAAGGGAGCGTAGGTTTCGTCTAAAAGTAACCGGTATTGGGGTTGGTGGCACACAGGTAGCAAAATGTAGTTGAAATGTAATGAAGAAATGATCAGAGATATGTAGGGGTTTGACCAGAATGTTGTCTGCAATACAATTGCGTGTGTAAATTAAGTCAAGTTGGTTGCCTGATTTGTGCGTGCTTGTAGTGGTAAGTCATTTGAGATCAAATGAAGCAAGGATTGAATGGAAGTCTGTAGCATAAGGCTTGTCCAGATGAATGTTGAAGTCAGAAAGATTCAAACAATAGTTCTTTATGAGCAATACGAGAGTCATATGTACATAAGAATCAGTTGTTTTGATCAAATTTAAAGTTTTTCTTGAATTAAAATAGCATTTCTGACAGTCTTCCAGTCACTGCACCAGAGTGATTCAGATTCAGAGATTCATTTGTCACACTGCTTTTTGTTTAATTCTGCAGTCATAAGAGCCATTTGTTCATAAGAATAGTAAGAATCATTTTTTAAAATCACATTTAAATGTTTTTCTTTTAAATAAAGTAACATTTATGGCAGTTATCCAGTCAGTAAATAAATCTGATTCAGTGAGTCATTTGTAAGACTGGTCTTTTTGACCAGTTCAGGAAAAACTCAGTCCTTCGTTCAAACATATTTTAGGGCTTTTAGAATAGCCATTTTTGCTGTGATTGTTTTAAAAACATATTTAAGAATTCAAAAATATAAAAAAAAAAAATGTCTTGAATTAAAACCGCAAGTATTGCGCTCCGGTCAGAAAGTGAGTCTGATTCAGATTCAGGGAGTCTGTGTTTTTTTTTTTTTTTACCAATTCAAGAATCTGTTCATAAAAATCAGTTGTTTTGATCACATTTCAGAGTTTTTCTTCAGTTAAAATAACAATTCTGGCAGTAGTTTTGTCATAAACTGATTCTGATTAAGGGATTTATTTATTTATTCAAGAATCTGTTCATAAGAGTCATTTATTCATATAACATGGTCTGATTCAGCGAGTCATTTGTCAGACTGTTTGCTTTTTTTCTTTTTTCTTTTTTTTTACCAGTTTAAGAATCTGTTCGTAAGAGTAATTTATTCATAAGTCTTTTTGATTCACATTTTAATGTTTTCCTTTATTTAAAGTAATATTTATGGCAGTCATCCAATCAGTAAATGAGTCTGATTCAGTGAGTCATTTGTAAGATGAGTCAGTTTTCACATTTTAGGGTTTTTCTTGGATTAAAGTAGCAATTATGGCAGTGATTTTGACAAACCTATTTTTTTTAGCAATTCAAGAATCAGTCCATAAGATAAATTTAAAATTGTTTATTATGACAAAAAATATTTTTTTTTTCCTCCAATTAACAGCAGTTATGGCCTGTCAGTGAGTCTGATTCAGATTCAGGTCATTTGTCAGACCGTTTTCTTTTTTGACCAGTTCAAGAGTCCTTTCACAAGAGTCTGTCTTTTTGATCGCATTTTAAGTTTAAAAAAAAAATTTAAATAGCATTTATGGCAGAAATTTTGTCAATAGTCTGATTCAGACTCACAGCCACTTTCCACTTTTTTCTTTGTTCATAAGAATCAGTCATGCTGTATGTTTTTTCTCATTTGCAATAATGTAATGTATTTTGTCGCGCTGCTGCAATAAATGCCGATACGTTCAGCCAAATGCATTTGCAATGTTTTTCTTTTTGCGATGTTTCGGTGTTCACAGCCTCTAAACTACAGGCCTGTGAAATTTTCTATGCGTGTAAACCTGCATCAAATCATGCCCTCGTTGTGTTCCCCTATAAAAGCACGCTGGTTTTACTGTGCGTCTGAACCGTGGCGTTACAGATGTGGCTGTGTTTTATTCAGTGCTAATATAGATTCTGGAAGTCGTCGCTTGGCAAGCAGCGGCACATGTCTCAGGCGCGTTCAGAGGAGGAGGTTTAGCTTGAGGAGCAGCTGCAGATGTGAGCCGTCCCCGGCGGGGCATTATATCAGCGCTCAACGGGGGCCACATGTGTCCTGTGATTGTGTTGGGGTTAACAGGGGCCTTGCAGGGGTCGAGATGGACTCGGCGCGGCGCTTTGGTGTGATTACCGTCTTGCTCTCTGTAGATTACACTGACAGACTGACACCATCGGTTCTTCTGGGTTCATGGGAAGGATGAACCCGAGCGGCAACCTCCCGCTCTCTCTCGTGAAGCCAACACGGAAGTGACTTGAACTGTAATTCATCGACTGGCCGCTAGAGGCTGGCTGCAAAAGAGAGTCAATCCCATAGACTCCCCATGTTAAAACACCCAACTTTACAGCAGAAATAAACATGTTTACAGCCTGGTTCAAAAAGTGCTTTTGGTCTATACAGCTAATTTTGCCCTTCATGACAACTGTGAGGGGGGTGAATTTTTTTTATAATTCATTTGTTTAAATTATATTAAGTTTTAAAGTTCTGCATAATTAAGGGCGTGGCCACTTGAGTGACAGGTGGATTGCCGCTGCTGACACTGCTGTCGAGCTAGGTGGGCGTGGCTTCAGCAACCAGCTCCCGCCTCTTTGCCCATTTTCGATTATCCGGGAGTGACGTGCGGTGACGTGCTGTCAAATGGTGTTTTTGGATGTTTTATTCAATTCAAGTTTATTTGTATAGCGCTTTTCACGATGTCACAACCCCCCCCCAAAGAGATGTGTCTTTAATCTAGATTTAAACAGAGAGAGTGTGTCTGATCCCAGAACATTTATCAGGAAGGCTATTCCAGAGTTTGGAGCCAAATGTGAAAAAGCTCTACCTCCTTTAGTGGACTTTTACTATGTACTACCAAAAGTCCAGAGTTTTGCGACCTTAGGGAGTTGTGTTGTGATTGGTTAGCTGGGCCAGTGTGTGCTGTGATCGGGTAGCTGGGCCGGTGTGTGCTGTGATCGGTTAGCTGGGCCGGTTTGTGTTGTGATTGGTTAGCTGGGCCACTGTGTGCTGTGACTGTGACTGGTTAGCTGGGCCAGTGTGCGCTGTGACTGGTTAGCTGGGCCCCTGTGTGTTGTGATTGGTTAGCTGGGCCGGTGTGTGTGCTGTGATTGGTTAGCTGGGGCAGTGTTTGCTGTGATTGGTTAGCTGGGCCAGTTGTGCTGTGATTGGTTAGCTGGGCCATTGTGTTTTGTGATTGGTTAGCTGGGCCAGTGTGTGCCGTGTTGTTTAGCTGGCATGTTTGCCCGTGATGGTTAGCTGGCATTGTGTGCCGTGACTGTTTAGCCTGGCCAGTGTGTGCTGTGCTGGTTTAGCTGGGCCAGTGTGTGTTGTGATTGGTTTGTTGGGCCAGTGTGTGTTGTGATTGGTTATTTGGGCCAGTGTGTGCTGTGATTGGTTATGGTTAGCTGGGCCAGTGTGTGCTGTGCTGGGTTAGCTGGGCCAGTGTGTGCTATGATCGGTTAGCTGGGCCAGTGTGTGCTGTGACTGGGGGTTTAGCTGGGCCAGTGTGTGTTGTGATTGTTTAGCTGGGCCAGTGTGTGTTGTGATTTGTTAGCTGGGCCAGTGTGTGCCGTGACTGGGTTAGCTTGGCCAGGTGGGCCGTGACTGTTAGCTTGGCCCGTGTGTGCTGTGACGGTTTAGCTTGGCCAGTGTGTGTGCTGTGATTGGTAGCTGGGCCAGTGTGTCCGTGTTGGTTAGCTGGGCCAAGTGTGTGCTGTGACTGGTTAGCTGGGCCAGTGTGAGCTGTGATCGGTTAGCTGGGCCAGTGTGCCGTGATTTGGTTAGCTGGGCCATTGTGTGTTGTGATTGGTTAGCTGGGCAGTGTGTGCTGTGACTGGTTAGCTGAGCCAGAGTGTGCTGTGATTGGTTAGCTGGGCCAGTGTGATGTGTACTGTTAGTACTGTCCAGTTGTGCGCTGTGACTGGTTACTGGGCCCCACTGTGGTGGCTGTGAATTTGTTAGCCTTGGGGGGCTTTTCTTGTGTGCTGGTGATTGGTTAGCTGGGCCCATGTGTGCTGGACATGGTTACTGGCCATGTGTGCTGTGACTGGTTAGCTGGGTTAGTGTGTGTTGTGATTGGTTAGCTGGCCAGTGTGTGCTGTGATTGTTAGCTGGGCCAGTGTGTGTGTGATTGGTTAGACTGTTCAGTTGTGGCGTGTGTTATTTTTCCTGTTAAATCAAATATCTCCTTTGAAGTGGCACTTGAGCTTTGTAACTTTGCCGATCCTTTTTTATGCTCACACGCACAACAGTTACAGACGACCTAAAGTTGAAAAAGTGAAAAAAAGCGTATTAGGACACCCTTTATTTTCTTGATGCAAATCTACTGTTGCAGTTCTGTTGAGAGTTTCTCCAAGTCAGTGCTCTCAGCTTGCGTTCGGCGGCTTTGGGCAGGGCTATGAATTGCGATGCCTCCTCACTGCATTGTCCCATCAGCCGTAACGCGGGTAAAATCCTTGCGTCGGGTCCGCTGTGCTGCAGGCCGAATTCGCGGATTCCCATCATGCCCGCGCTATTGAAAGCGGGTTTCTGGCTCCCCTAGCTCTGGCGATGCTGCCCCTGTTCCAGCTACTACTCGAAAACTCTTCCCACCCGCTTTAATAGCTATAATATTGTGTTTCTCCTCCTGGCAGAATAACAGCGCCGGAGCAGTAATAACCGGACGGATCATTTTAATACGCGTGATATGAATTTGAGTGTATAAGCACTAGGTGAATTATAATGGAGTCGGAGCACAAAACCGTGCATTCAGAAGGCTCGCTGGGGTAGATTATAGCATATTACATACATTGATGGTCAAAATTAGAAGCAATTTATTCTGTATGATGCACAAACATCATTATGAATATTAAGTAAAGAAGATCATGTTCCCTGAAGATATTTTGTACATTTCCTGCCATAAATATATCAAAACTTACACACTAAAACATTATCAATTAGTAAAAAATTCATTGCTAAGACTCGTTGGACACTTTAAGATGATTTTCCTCACTATTTCGATTTTTTTGCAACCCTCGATTCCGATTTCAAATAATTGTGCCTAATCCCTAGAAACAACCATACATCATGGGAAGCTGTATTTTATATCCTTATCATGAATGATGTAAGAAAGCTCAAAGTTTATCCAAAAAAGTGGACACCTTGTGACTGTCAACTTTAAAAGTCAGGACATAATATGTTGTATTATCTGCAAAAGCTGAATGCTGAACATGGCTAAAAAGAGCTGATAAAAGAATCATAGGAAACGACCCAAAAAGAGACAACGAAAAAGCCAATGACCTGATATTACCGAAAATGCTAATTAAACAACTCATTTCAATGTCTACGCACAATACAATTGATTGCTTCAGAAAAAAAAAAAGCATACCACAGCAGACGTATCATTACATGCTACACTAAGCACACAAATCCATATTGTAATTCGGACCGTAATACTGCTGAAGACGGATTAAAATGAGCGCAACATAAAAAGCATACGAGATACAATATTGGCATAAATTCTGCATACTATTCGACGTTCATCTAACACCCAACGGCTATGTGGCCACTCGTCCTCATGATACATAGCGTACCGAATTGGAGCGTACACGCTTCGCGTGCAGATAACTCTCACCAGAATTCAATATAATTACAAGATCTTTTATGATCCTTTTTGGATATACTAAATGCTTGGCTAATGGTAGTGTACCATCTTCTTCAAAAGTGGCATCGGATTAGGAATAAAATTCAATCCGCAAAAAAGATCTTTAAACCTATCTTAGCAAGGGAAGTATGTAGTAGGATTAAATATAATGATAGAGTAAAAAACAAAGTGGAATTGTATCTTTTTAAACTTTATTGTTAACTTTTTAAAAGATATATAGAGCCAATAATATAAGATATACACAATACAGTACAAATTATATATTTTAATGTAATCGATAAGATATATATTATATTATTTAATGATTTAAATTGTTAAATTTATATTTATAGTGGTGGTAGATAGAGGTGTTGTTGGGTGTGTGTTTCAGTGGGCGCGGGAGGGCTGTGGTAAATACATTGGTTGGGGTGGCTGAATTTGTGACATGGGTGGAGGGACTACGGGTTATTTATTTGGCTGAGCCCTAGAGAAGAGCAAGCTAACACGGACTGGAGTCCCGTTTCAGAGTCTTGTAGTGATTCGTGGCACTGGTGTTTTCACAAAGAAATATAATTTAATTGCATATCGGACTCGCATAGCTACTCGCCTTTTTGCACAGGCCCTAATATAACATATGAGACAAATCCGCAGGGTAAATATTGTGCCTCTTTAAACGCATGGCAGAGTTGTGAGACCCTATTTTCTGAGGTGAAATGGTGTGAGAGTATTGTGTGTGGAACGTGAGGGATCGTGTAATTGGCGGCAGTGGTCACGTCTGAAATGGGGTCTGCTGGGTCCCCACAGAGCGAGTGTTTGCTGTCGTCATGCAACCGCTCCACTGAAGCACAGCGCACTGACGATTAAGACCATTCCCGTTTAATTGCTCCAAGCCTTAAAGCCCATTATGAAGCAGCGTTTATTGGGACGCTCACCCGCCCGCCCCTGAGAAACACGAGCACTCTTCATAATCATGAGCTGTTAAACACACGGTACGCTTTCATTCTGTCCTTTATTTCCGTCCATCCGGGGAAGTTTTCCAGTGTACTATCTCGCGTGGGATCCGTCTCTTGTGAAGTCCCGTCAGTAGCTTGAGGGCCCCTTGCCGTTCCGGGTCTGAGCTGTTTTTAAGTGTGTGCTAGGCATATTTGCTGTGTGTCTGTTTAATTCAGCTTCTAGTGTAGTTTTAATAAGTACTTTTACTATTTTTATTAATATGTTCAGTTATATTCAAGATGTTCAACAAATAAAAAAAAAAGTTTTTAATCATTTATTTATCAGTGTACTTCGTATTTATAAATGTTTTTATATTATCTATACATTTTATTTATTAGTGTTGTATGTATTCTGAAACTTATTTATTTTATTCGTTTATTTTTCATATATTTGTTTATATTTTAAGTAACAATTTATAAATATTTATTCATTTTTTTATTTTTTATAGTAGTCATATAACTAATATATATAACCAGGAGGGATAATTCTATATCATTTTTATTTTGTTATTATTATTTTATTGTATTTATTTAGGATTATTTAAATTAAAATGTAAACTATTTAAACATGTCTGTTGCGTGTATGCATGCACATATCTTATAAATAATATGGGTGTCTAAAAATAATATTGTTTATATATTTAAAACCAGACACATGGAGGGAACAAATTTTAATTCCTTAGCGGCACTAAACAGTATTCTGGTAAATTATTATTTGAAGGTTTTTTATATTTATTTATTAAGTTGATTTCATGTTACAAATAAAAATATAATTATCTATATTCTTATTATATTTTAAATATTTTTAATACCTTTAAATATTTTATAGGTATTTTATTTTATTTATTAGCATGCTAGTAGCCACATTCTAAAAAAATTATAATAGCAGACATCATGGTAAACAAAAACAAACAAACAAACAAAAAACTTAATTGGCAAGGGGACTAGTTTATCCTGACCCATTCCTGTCTGGTATTGTATGAATTCAGCAAGCCTATATTTGTACAATGAGCTGCACAATTCATTGTAAGCACATCATTAATTTATGTGCAGTGTCCGTTCATAAATATATGATGTGTTTTCGGGGAAGCGGCTTCATAAATCGCAGTCAGTGCTAATTGCAGACGACAGTGTTAATGCTTGAGACTCGCTGCGCATCACGGGAACGGCTGTTTATCTCTCGAGTTCAGATGCTTTTGTAACGAGAGCCGTGTGTTTCCATGACGACCTGATTGCTCACCTGCTCCTCCTCCATGAGATCAGGTGCTGCCATCTGTGCCACTTATTTGCCATTTATCAGATTTAATATTTCAGTTATTAGATATAATTGTAATATTACATGAAGGGCTGGTCAGCTAATTACATTTTAATCAAATTAATCACAGGATGTGTTGAATATTAATCGAATTAATCGCAAATTACTCGAAATAAAGAATGCATAAGAAGTGCATTCCAAGGCACTCGAATCCTATATATAAAAGCCTTTATTTCATCATGGCTATAAGTTTTAAGAACAGGTGACAAGTGCACACCTACTCGTTGCGGCTATTTTGCCTTCGTCAGGGTGTGAGTAACAAACACAATCTGAGTTCATTCTAAGCAGCAATTAATTAGTCAAATAACACTCTCACCGCTTGTCGTAGACTCTACGCTTCAAAACATAGAGAGGATTCGAACGAGACATATCACCTGTACAATATAATCAGTGTAATAAAATCACTCTACCTATCGTATAAATCAGACTCCACAAATAATGCTTATGTACATAGTTACATTTACTTTAAAAAAACACACAAGATCAACAATATAATACTTCCAGATCTGAATTCTTATTACAAAAAAGGTGCTAGGTCTAATTCCCCATTTAAGCCTGTAAGTTTAGTTGCTTTCAGTATATAGACTCTCTGTAAAAGCTTATTGACCCTATCACCTCTTCTTATTGATCTGAAGACATTGATCCGATTATCTTCAATCTTCTATATGTCGCCGGGCTCTTGAGATCTGCTCATCTGATTAATGAATGATTATCCCATGAATTATTCTCTTGGACTCTCATTTCTCTCAGCCGCTCTTAAACTGCATTTTCTCCACTTTTCTTCACTTTTAGTTATTATTTACTGCGGGAATGTTTCTACAGCAAAGAAACACAACACACCAGACACCTTCACTGTGAAAATGATGGCAAGCATCTTGAATTATGCGTTAATGTTTTTCAAAGTTGGAAACTGACGGGATTTTTTGGCACCTTTTCGGTCTGTAAAGTAAAGTGTGTTAGTTCGGAAAGTTGAACTTGTTGACGTCTGTGCTAGTGTGTCAGCTGTTTATCTGATGATTAGCACTATTTTTTTATTTAATATTTTATTTTATTTCAATACAATAATTGTTTTTTATTTAAAAATAAAGAAATATATATGTTATTTACAATATTAAATTTTTATTATACGAATAAATAAATACTTAAGAATAATAAAAAATATGTATTGTATTAAAAACAAAAATTTTTAATTTACAAATAGTAAAGAATCATAACAGTGATTTTATTTTTTTAGTTTATTATTTCATGTTACCCTGTAAGCGGACACTTTACACAGTGCAGATTTGTTTTGGATGTAGTGTATTAGTTTGGAAAGTTGAACTTGTTGACATCTGTACTAGTGTGTCACATATCATTACATTATTGTATTTTATTTAAAGTAAAATATAGTTTTTTTTTTCTATTTACAGTATTACATTATTTGCATTTTATTTTTGTAAGATAATATATGTTTCTTACATTTCGTCCATTTATGCAGACGCTTGTATCCAAGCGACTTACAAATGGGGGAACATAAAGCGATCTTCTTCAAAGAGAGCCAAACAGACCAAGAGGTGGTTTAATACCAAGTTCTTAAAAAGACAATGTTTCATAAGTACAAGCTAGAAAGAGAAGGAATAATAAAGAGAGAGAGATACATTTTGTTTTTTTTTGCGATGAAGTCATATAGCTTCGAAAGAGATGAATTTTCAGCTGTCGCTTGAAAACGGTCAGGGAATCAGCATTCCGGATAGAGGCTGGAAGATCATTCCACCAGCCAGGAACAATGAACGAAAAAGTTCTGGAAAGTGATTTTGTGCCTCTCATTGATGGTACCACGAGGCGTCGCTCTATTATAATATATTTTTTTATACTATGATAAATATTAAAATCCTTTTTTCGGTTGTTTTATAAATAACCTTGATTTAACCTTATTATAATGTGTTGTTATGGAGGTGTGTATCTCTATATGTTGTGTGTGGTTTCATGTATATATATATGTGTTTTGAATTAAAAGTAAATCCATATACTGGGGCAAAAAAGTATTTAGTGAGCAACCAATTGTGCAAGTTCTCCCACTTAAATAGATGAGAGAGGCCTGTAATGTTCATCATAGGTATACCTCACCTATGAGAGACAAAATGAGAAAAAAAATCCAGAAATCACATTGTAGGATTTTTAAATAATTAATTGGTAAATTCCTCAGTAAAATAATATTTGGTCACCTCCCAAAACCAAAGGGTGCAAGATTTCTGGTTCTCACAGACCTGTAACTTCTTCTTTAGAGGCTCCTCTGTCCTCCACTCGTTACTTGTATTAATGGTATCTGTTTGAACTCGTTGTCAGTATAAATGACACCTGTCCACAACCTCAAACAGTTACATTCCAAACTCCACCATGGCCAAGACCAAGAGCTGTCAAAGGACACCAGAAACAAAATGTAGACCTGCACCAGGCTGGGAAGACTGAATCTGCATAGGTAAGCAGCTTGGTGTGAAGAAATCAACTGTGGGAATTATTAGAAAATGGAAGACATACAAACCACTGATAATCTCCCTCGATCTGAGGCTCCACACAAGATCTCACCCCGTGGGGTCAAAATGATTACAAGAACTGTGAGCAAAAATCCCAGAACCACCCGGGGGGACCTAGTGAATGACCTGCAAAGAGCTGGGACCAAAGTAACAAAGGCAACCATCAGTAACACACTGCGCCGCCAAGGACTCAAATCCTGCAGTGCCAGACATGCCCCCCTGCTTAAGCCAGTACATGTCCAGAAAAACCAAAAACAAAGTCGAGACAAGTTTGGACTAGAGAGCGCGGTGAGGGTTGGATGATGCAAGAAATAAATAATATGTGAGAGATGCATAGTGGTCATGAAACCAAAAAGAACTTTTTTTGTTAAAAACTCATTTGTCAGTGTATTGGAGGAAGAAAAGAATGCTGACAATAAATTTGACATCCAAGACCACCAGGGTCCCTACTGTGAAGCATGGGGGTTTAAACATCATGCTTTGGGGCTGTTTTTTTTGCAAAGGGACCAGGACGACTGATCCTTGTAAACTAAAGAATGAATGGGGCCATGTATCTTGAGATTTTGAGTGAAAACCTCCTTCATCAGCAAGGGCATTGAAGATGAAACGTGTCTGGGTCTTTCAGCATGACAATGTTCCCAAACACACCGCCCGGGCAACGATGGAGTGGCTTCGTAAGAAGCATTTCAGTGTCCTGGAGTGGCCTAGCCAGTCTCCTGATCTCAACCCCATAGAAAATCTTTGTAGGGAGTTGAAAATCCGTGTTGCCCACGACAGCCCCAAAACAATACTGCTCTAGAGGAGATCTGCATGGAGGAATGGGCCAAATACCAGCAACATTGTGTGAAAACCTTGTGAAGACTTACATAAAACGTTTGACCTCTGTCATTGCCACCAAAGGGTATATACCCAAGAAAGAAAGTATGAATGATTGTTTGTTATTGACCATACTTAATTTTCACACCATATTTGCAAAAATAAAATGCTCTTTAAAAATTCTACAATGTGAATTTTCTGGATTTTTCTTTATTTTCTTCACATGCTCATTTATGTCTAGCATGAAGGGGGACAATAGAATATGAGAAAAGTATACCTATGATGAAGTACGTCCTCTCTCACTTTTTAAGTGGGAGACCTTCTACCCCCAAGAGCTGGTGGTGACCGGTATAACTTATTTTCCCCCCTGGATAAAAAACAGGATGTGGTGTGTGTGTGTGATATATACTATATATAATAAATATTTCTATAAACAAAAAAAAGAAAAAGAAATACAAAAGGATCTGGGGGGGGGGGGGGGTTATATGTGGGGTAGTGATAGTAGATCATAAAAAAAAATAATATATAAAATATACAGGATATATGTGTGTGTGGTGCTTGTCATCTTTCTCTATACTATTATGCGTTTTAAAGTGATGTGTAGGGGAGTCTATCTCTCCAAGGAAATACATACATATCAACTTAATAAAATAAAAAATTATACATCATAGGGAGAGATATGTGTTTAATGTGATTTGTAATCCTCATCTAGGGGGGGGGGGATGTTGAAGAAAATGGGTAATACTGTGGGTAGAAAGGGGTGGTGCATATGTTGTGATGTGTGTTGTGGGGTGGGGATATCTGTGTGTGTGTTGGTGTCCGCTCTGTGGTGTTGTGTATATACAGTGTGTACGGAGAGTATTCAGACCCCCTTATATTTTTCTCTCTTTGTTATATTTCAGCCATTTGCTTAAATCATTTAAGTTAAATTTTTTTCCCTCATTAATGTACACACAGCCCCCATATTGACAGAAACCAACAGAATCTTTGACCTTTTTGCAGATTGTATAAAAAGAAAACTGAAATATCCACATGTCCTAAGTAGTCAGACACCTTTGCTAGGTGGGAACACTCATCTATTTACTCAGGTGCTGTCAATCTTCTTCGATCATGCCTTGAGATGGTGCTGACCCCCTTCATTATGAGTCCCGCTGAGGTTGCTGATACTGTTGGCTCACTCGTATTAGGAAAAGCTACACCCCTGCTATATAAGACCTTACAGCTCACCTTGCATGTACTAGCCAATGAAGAATCATGCGGCAAAGGAAACTGCCTGAAGATTTTCGAGACGACGAATTGTGGCAGGACACAGATCTTTCCCAAGTTTACAAAAAATATCTTCTATTTCCTGCTGCACCATTAAGGTTCCTAAGAGCACAGTGCCTCCATAATCCTTAAATGAAGACGTTTGGGACGACCAGAACCCTTCCTAGAGCTGTCCGTCCGGCCAAACTGAGCTATTGGGTGAGAAGAGCCTTGGTGAGAGAGGTAAGAAGCAACCCAAAGATCACTGTGCTGAGCTCCAGAGATGCAGTCGGGAGATGGGAGAAAGTTGTAGAAGTCAACCATCACTGCAGCCCTCCACTCGTCGGGGCTTTATGGCAGAGTGGCCCAAAGGAAGCCTCTCCTCAGTGCAAGACACAAGAAAGCCCGCATGGAGTTTGCTAAAAAAACATCTGAAGGACTCCAAGATGGTGAGGAATAAGATTCTCTGGTCTGATGAGATCAAGATATAACTTTTTGGCCTTAATTGTAAGCGGTATGTGTGGAGAAAACCAGCACTGCCTCTCAACGTCCATACAGTCCACCGTGCAGACATGGTGGTGGCAGCAGGCCAAAAATTCATGCTGTGGGGTGTATTTTCAGTCTGCCGGACAGGTGACGACGGTTGCAATCGAGGAAATGATGAATTGCGGCCAAGTACAGGGATAGCCTGGACGAAAGCCTTCTCCAGAGTGCTCAGGACCTCAGACTTTGCCGAAGGTTTACCTTCCAACAAGACTATGACCCTAAGCACACAGCTAAAATAGGTGTGGCTTCACAACAACTCTGTGGCTGTTTTTGAATGGCCCAGCCAGAGCCCTGACTTCAACCCAATTGAGCATCTCTGGAGAGACCTAAAAATGGCTGTCCACCAACGTTTCATCCAACCTGACAGAACTGGAGAGATCTGCAAGGAGGAATGGCAGAGGAACCCCAAATCCAGGTGTGAAAAACTTGTTGCAATAGCATCGGTCCCACAAGCCGCTCATGGCTGTATTAGATCAAAAGGGTGCGTCTACTAAATACTGAGCAAAGGGTCTGAATACTTAGGACCATGTGATATTGCAGTTTTTCTTTTTTAATAGATCTGCAAAAATGTCAACAATTCTGTGGTTTTTTGTCAATATGGGGTGCCCCCTGTGTGTACATAAATGATGAAAAAAAATTACTTATGATTTAGGCAATGCGCATAACAAAGAGTGGAACATTTAAGGGGGTCTGAATACTTTCCGACCCCCTTTATATACACAATAACACACAACACACACACACCATATATATATATACACACACACACACACATATATATTCGTATTAATTACACGACACACACACATTATACTATATAGATATATATATACCACACACGACACACCCACACAATATACAGTATATATATATACACACACACACACACACCTATAGATATATATAAATATACACACACACACACACACATATATGTGTATATATATACACACACACATATATATTATATATATATATATTCCACCCACCACACACACATAATATATATATTAGATCACACACACACCACATTATTATATATATATATATATAATATAAATATATACATGTAAATACAAATGCATATATATATATATATATATATACATTGGGTACGGAAAGTATTCAGACCCCCCTAAATTTTTCACTCTTTGTTATAATTGCAGCCATTTGCTAAAATCATTTAATTTTTTTTTTTCCTCATTAATGTACACACAAAACCCCATATTGACAGAAAAACACAGAATTGTTGACATTTTGCAGATTTATTAAAAAAAGAAAAACTGAAATATCACATGGTCCTAAGTATTCAACCCTTTGCTCAGTATTTAGTTAGAAGCACCCTTTTTGATCTAAACAGCCCTGATCTTTTGGATGGAAAGATGCAACAAGTTTTTCACACCTGGATTTGGATATCCTCTGCCATTCCTCCCTGCAGATCCTCTCCAGTTCTGTCAGGTTGGATGGTAAACGATGGTGGACAGCCATTTTTAGGTCTTTCCAGAGATGCTCAATTGGGTTTAAGTTAGGGCTCTGGCTGGGCCATTCAAGAAGTTGTTGTCACAGAGTTGTTGTGAAGCCACTCTTTTGTTATTTTAGCTGTGTGCTTAGGGTATTTGTCTTGTTGGAAGGTAAACCTTCGCCCAGTCTGAGGTCCTGAGCACTCTGGAGAAGGGTTTTCGTCCAGGATATCCCTGTACTAGGCCGCATTCATCTTTCCCTCGATGCACCAGTCCCTCAGTCCCTGCCGCTGAAAAACAACCCCACAGCATGATGCTGCCACCACCATGCTTCACTGTTGGGACTGTATTGACAGGTGATGAGCAGTGCCTGGTTTTCTCCATACATGCCGCTTAGAATTAAGGCCAAAAGTTCTATCCTGGTCTCATCAGACCAGAGAATCTTAATTCTCACGGGCGCTCGGTGCTTGGAGTCCTTCAGGTGTGGGCTTTCATGTGTCTTGCACTGGGGAGAGGCTTCCGTCGGGCCGCTCTGCCCTAAAGCCCCGACTGGTGGAGGGCTGCATGGATGGTTGACTTTCTACAACTTTCCTCCCATCTCCCGACTGCATCTCTGGAGCGCAGCCACAGTGATCTTTGGGTTCTTCTTTTCCTCTCTCCCCAAGGCTCTTCTCCCCCGATTGCTCAGTTTTGCCGGACGGCCAGCTCTAGGAAGGGTCTGGTCATCCCAGACGTCTTCCATTTAAGGATTTTGGAGGCCACTGTGCTCTTAGGAACCTAAGTGCAGGCAAATTTTTTTTGTAACCTTGGCCAGATCTGTGCCTTGCCACAATTCTGTATCTGAGTTCTTCAGGCAGTTCCTTTGACCTCATGGTTTTCATTTGCTCTGACATGCACTGTGAGCGATAAGGTCTTATATAGACAGGTGTGTGTCTTTCCTAATCAAGTCCAATCAGTATATTCAAACACAGCTGGATTCAAATGAAGGTGTATAACCATCTCAAGCATGATCAGAAGAAATTGACAGCACCTGAGTTAAATATATGAGTGTCACAGCAAGGGTCTGAATACTTAGGACCATGTGATATTTCAGTTTTTCTTTTTGATTAAAGCTGCAAAATGTCAAACAAGTTCTGTGTTTTTCTGTCAAGTGTGGGGTGCTGTGGGTACATTATGAGAACAATTCACTTAAATGGCTGCAAATATAACAAGAGTGAAAAATTTAGGGGGTCCTGAATAACTTTCCCGTTACCCACTGTATATATATATCCACACACACACCACACCCACACACACCTTATATATATATCTATAATATATATATATTACACACACCCAGCACACACACATATATATATATACGACCACACACACCTATATATAGATTGTATATATATAATACACACACACACACACACACATATATATATATATATAATATATATATCTATATTATACACACACACACACACCGCAGATATATATATTTATACACACACCCACACACACCACAGTATATATATAACAACCACACACACACACACACACATAGATATAGAATATATATATCTTATATATATATTACACACACACATATATATATATATAGAGAATATACACACACACACACCACCATATCTATATATATACCACACACAAACAACACCGTCTATATACAGTGGGGAAAAAGTATTTAGTCAGCCACCGATTGTGCACGTTCTCCCACTTAAAAAGATGAGAGAGTCCTGTAATTTTCATCATAGTTATACCTCAACTATGAGATACAAAATGAGAAAAAAAATCCAGAAATCACATTGTAGGATTTTTAAAGAAATTATTATGCAAATTATGGTGGAAAATAAGTATTTGGTCAATACAAAATTTCATCTCAATACTTTGTTATATACCCTTTGTTGGCAATGACAGATGTCAAACGTTTTCTGTAAGTCTTCACGAGGTTTTCACACACTTTTGCTGGTATTTTGGCCCATTCCTCCCTGCAGATCTCCTCTAGAGCAGTAATGTTTTTTGGGCTGTCGCTGGGCAACACGGATTTTCAACTCCCCTCCAAAGATTTTCTATGGGGTTGATATCTGGAGACTGGCTAGGCCACTCCATGACCTTGAAATGCTTCTTACGAAGCCACTCTTCGTTGCCCGGGCGGGGGAGGCTTTGTGTTTGGGATCATTGTCCTGCTGAAAGACCCAGCCACTTTTCATCTTCAATGCCCTTGCTGATGGCAGGAGGTTTTCACTCAAAATCTCACAATACATGACCCCATTCATTCTTTCGTTTACACGGGGGGGAACGGAAATCGGAGAACAATCAGTCGTCCTGTTCCCTTTGCAGAAAAACAGCCCCAAGCATGATGTTTCCACCCCCATGCTTCACGTAGGTATGGTGTTCTTTGGATGCAAATCAGCATTCTTTCTCCTCCAAACACGACAAGTTGAATTTTTTCCAAAAATTTCTATTTTGGTTTCATCTGACCATATGACATTCTCCCAGTCCCAATCCTCTTCTGGATCATCCAAATGCTCTTTAGCAAACTTCAGATGGGCCTGGACATTTACTGGCTTAAGCAGGGGGACACGTCTTGCACTGCAGGATTTGAGTCCCTGGCGCGCAGTGTGTTACTGATGGTAGCCTTTGTTGCTTTGGTCCCAGCTCTCTGCAGGTCATTCACTAGTCCCCCCGTGTGGTTCTGGGATTTTTGCTCACAGTTCTGGTGATCATTTTGACCCCACGGGGTGAGAACTTGCATGGAGCCCCAGATCGAGGGAAATTATCAGTGGTCTTGTATGTGTCTTTTGTCCCTTTCGTCCTTTTCTAATAATTGCTCCCACATTTGATTTCTTCACACCAAGCTGCTTACCTATTGCAGTTTCAGTCTTCCCAGCCTGGTGCAGGTTTTCAATTTTGTTTCTGGTGTCCTTTGACCGCTCTTTGGTCTTGGCCATGGTGTTGTTTGGAGTGTGACTGTTTGAGGTTGTGGATAGTTGTCTTTTTTACTGATAACGAGTTCAAACAGATGCCCTTAATACAGGTAACCAGTGGAGGACAAAGGAGCCTCTTAAAGAAGAAGTTACAAGTCTGTGAGAGCCAGAAATCTTGCTTGTTTGTAGGTGCCCAAATACTTATTTTACCGAGGATTAAAATAACCAATTAATTATTTAAAAATTATACAATGTGATTTTCTGGATTTTTTGTTTCTCATTTTGTCTCTCATAGTTGAGGTAGACCTATGATGAAAATTACAGGCCTCTCATCTCTCATCTTTTTAAGTGGGAGAACTGTGCACAATTGGGGGCTGACGACAAATACCTTTTTTTTTCCCCACTGATATAGATCCACACACACACACACATATATATATAGATATATATATCAGACACAACACACACACACAACCACACACACAACGAAAACGCACACACACACACATATATATCTTATATATACCCCATATACAGTTTGCTTTATTTGGGTTTTTTAGTTTTGGAAAATTGAACTTGGGTGACATCCTGTACTATCGTCACAACAGTTATATCTGATGAGGAGTACTTTATTTTTATTTTTTTATTCGCAATATTTACTTTATATTCTAAAATAAAACGTTTTTTATTTACCTAATTGTTTTTTTTAAATTAACATAAAATGTTATTTCCGTTTCCCATATTTAAATCTGTTCTGTTTTTTTTTTTTTTCCCCTCTTTTTGTTGTCTCGTTTCAAAAATAAATAAATAATGGAGATTGCAAAAATACGTTATGTATTTGTTGATTAAATTGTAACTATAATTTTGTGAATTCCGTTCCGGCAGCAGGGCGCATACACTGCTTGCTGTAGACTGAGGACAAGAGTGGAACCGACCAGATAGCCCCGGGACAGAGGCAAGCGAACGATACGGTAGCCTGCAAGTAAGCGGGCCGCCGGCGGTCGAGACGGACTGGCATACGGAAGAATATGGCGATGAGGGGCACACAAGCCAGTGGGGCAAGGGTGAGATACGCACAAGTCCTGTTCAAGCCTCGCTCGCCGCAGGGCGAGATGATTCCCCACCTGCTGCTTGCGACCTAACGCGCACTCATTCCACAAGCGGGGCGCAAGAGACACGGGATAAACCTCAAGGAGCCGCTATGCGAAAGTCAACGACACCACACAATCAACTCACAAACGCCATCTGACGAGCCGGTGGCCGCCGTCCAAACTGGGCAGTTCCTAACCCACACAAGGGAGCCAATCCCCCAGACCAAACAAACCGACGTATCAATGGCGCGCGAGACCAGGCACGAAAACAATAGTCCAGCGGCACAGAACACAAAACCCTAGAGTCACTAAAAGCGCATAAAACAAACACACTTGAAAGCATAAGGGGGGGGCAGAGGGGGTCACGCCGAGGGCAGGCGAACTTCAACAAGGGCTCCACCACAACGTGCAAACAGACGCAACAAAGGAGACAGAAACTAAATAAATTAATTGCCACCACTCCCCCCAACGACAACAGATCTATGGGTCAAGCAGTGACGCATACCCACACACCCTGCCTACCTCGCCTGCCTGCCAGGGCACATGACCCATTCATATCCTGGGACATCGGAACTGAGTGTGATAAGGATCGCCTCTCCCGGCTTACCCCGTTCCGCTGTCATTTATCACTTTAATCGTCACTGGGCGACACCACTGTAATCCGTGTAAGGAGAGCCCAAGATGAAGTACTGGCGTACCATAAAAACACCTGATCTGCTGTTCCACTTCCTCGGCAGCTGGGTGTGGGACCCGTGTTCAGTCAGGTGATAAGGTCCCTCAGAGCGGGATGCTCGTTTTTTTACAAACTTGGCTGCCGTTTACTGTGTTCGCATCAGACGTGGGGTGGAATGTCCACGCACTGGAAGACCCAAAAACCGTCGTTCTCCAGCCTGACCGGGGATGAATAGGGCAGAGGACATTGATTGCGGTTGCTGTTTCGTGTGTTGGTCAGGACGTGCCCGCTTTATGTGCTGGTCTTATGAAATAGAGGAACATTCACCTCCAAAATCATCCCGCGTGGGGGTCCAATACTACATTCTTCTTCCAGAAATTTAAGTGTTTAAGTTATGAGAGAAGCCTTATTTATAGTACGACAGAGATGGAGCTTGGCTTTCTACATTGCTTTACAGAAACAATGGGTTACCAGCCTTGCCTTGTTGGAAGCTGACATGTAGCTCATTGATACGATTAGCATATTTATACGATTGTGTGAAGGCTTGACAGGGCCAGGGGCCTGACGAGTGTTGTGTGTGCCTCGAATGTCTGTAGTGTTTGTGTGCGTGCAGATTCAGTGAAGACCCAGTGCATTATTTTTGTAACTTCAGTCTAAATTTTATCATTATTTTAAATGTAGAAAGGTGGTGTTAATTAGTGTGCAATGATAACCTACCAGCAATAGTTACAATAAATTGTAGTGTGCGGTAGTTCGACATGACCCTACATTACACTATAAAATGTACGACATTACTGAATGGCATACATTAGTACTTGACTGTGGCTTAAACACAAGATGTGCGGAAACAACTCATAATATCATGTACACTGGTGTGGTGACGGTGCCCACTGTTACGGATGAAACTTTGTGTGCCGTTCCAACGAATATTGGTACCGTTGGGGCCCGGGATATTTACCTCCACATTACCGGGGAACGTAGGCCATAACAAAGTTTTTGAGCGCCCCCCATCCCGATTAAAATATCTAGACGATCTAACAACAGACCAGGACCGCAAACAAACTCATTTCGATCAACGAAACACCCTTACATTGTTTTCATCACAATACAGTCATTGCGTTCAGCTCAATAAGATGCGCGATCGTGAGTTCTTTATTTGTTTGAGAACTGAGAAAGACCATTCCATTAATAAGCTCCGGTGCCGTGGCCACATTACATGACTCACCACTAGGCGTCCGGGAGGTAGCAATTATTTCTATTTCTCTAATGATTTTACGTCCTGAGTCCACCCTCGAATAACATCAAGAACAATTGCACTTCAATGAGTACTTCGAATTCTCAAAGCGAATCTGTCTCTTTCTGCTCGCTAAAATCTGCTGCTCGTTTGTGGAGGAATTCGAACTAAGTTAATTTCTTATGCGCCTCATAAACCTTCCAAAACGTCATTTTACAGCTAATAACAGAGGCTTGAGCCATTAATATGCAGGCTTAGTTAGAGGGGAGAAGAGAGAGATTACCGATGTGTGATCCCCGTTCGTTACTAGTGCGTTATCTCGCTCAGACAGCGTTGCGCTATCAGCAGTGGGTCATTTTTGACTAAGCTCAAATCTGTAAGTGAACGGCTGTTACAGTAGAACCTAAAACCCTTAGCTTTTTACTGTGAACTATTGTGTATTGCATAATGTACGACACCATGGGCATAGCGACGTGACAAACATGTTTACGTGCGCCACAAAGGTGTGCGGTGCACACGAATCCGCGGTAGTGCTCGACTGCGGGCAAAAGGAGAGCTTTGCAGTAGGGTGTTCGGGTAACCGTGTCGCGGGTGGCTAATGGATGGTCGTGGCAGGGAAAACTCGCGAGGAAACAGAGCAGGTACGGTGCCGCCTGGTGTCCAGGTCTGTCGCGAAGAACCGGTACTGAGAAACGATGCATGCAGCATTTCCTTACATAAAAAAAGTTGGAAGAACATGGAAATAAGGGCTAGTCTCATTACGTAGAAATGGCATTGTTTTTACAAAACACTACTTGGTGTGGGTGTTTGTGATATTAAATACAAAAATGGGGGTGTTGCTCCAGTCTTTCTTGGGGTTTTTGGTGTCTTGTGTGCCTGTTGTAGATAGCCCCATACGTATAAACAGAAACAGTATCTATACTAGTCTCTCGTGCATCTGGGTTTGGAGGGCCCCCCGGACGATCATCAGCGCACTTGCCTAGAAAAGCCGAGTGTGCGTAAAATCAGGACACCAGTGAGGAATAATGTAACTGAAAGGTGCGTAATAACAAAGACACTTAATAAAAGATAGACCTCAAACGACACGCATATCACACATATACGGCGTGAAAAAACTAAACAACACATGGGCCCATAGTAGAAATATTTAGTCGGGACAATGTCCTCATGAAGAAGTAGTGAACAAGAGTTTAATCTAACCGGCAGTGTGGGGGGGTGGGTTTACTCATTCTGGTTTGAGAGATGTTAAATAAAAAATCTCTGCATATCCGTATCGTCAAGGGAATAGCTCGATCGATGGCAGGTCCGGACTTTGCTGGTGAGTGCAAACAAAGGGGGGACAAAAACCCTATTATCAGTAATGAATGGAAATCAAATGAGCTCGTAGATCTCATCACTGCGACTGGTGAGTTATTGGCCGTGGAGGAAACGCTACTCAGTCTAAACAAAGTGTTCACATGATATCAAAAAACTGTTTTGTGCAGGGACAGAAAGTGCACTATTGTGCCGGGTGAGTTGCGGGGGGTAATTGGGGGTAGGGGGGAGGAGCTTTTGCGGAGGAGTGACAACATGAAAGCTGATTGACTTAATACCAGGGGGCGGAGGCACGCTGCAAGTAGAACAACAATCATTCACAAACAAAAGAAAAAAACAACAAAAAGCTTGGCCAGTTTATAAATTTGCCCACAATAGTCCAGTAGTTAATCACAAAAGTTTAGTGGGACTCACATTAATGCTAAAATATTTGACATAATCATAACCTGTTATTTTTATTATTTTAACGTTCATATAATCAGCTTTGTTAAGCCGTAAATTCAAAAACAGAAAGCAATCATGTTTATATTACAAAAAGGAAGGGGTAGAAATATTTTTCTATTTATTCTATTATGAGGATAAATTTTATTTTGATATTATTTACAACTAGATATTACAATACCAGGAAGGCTCTCGTAAAATCACTAATATGTACCTAATACGTACCTAGTAGCTGGGATGTTCTAATGCTACTGAACCCGAGTTGGGTAATATCCATTTACTGCTGTAAATCTGTAGCTTTTCTCCCTGATAAAAGCATACTGTAAAACTGTTACATTTTTAAAATTGAAAGTACATTATTTAACGTGTACCAGTCAATAAAAATGACGTTACTTACAGTTACAACTGCCGTGTCATAAAGAGAAAATATGTCAGTAAAATGCATTTTCAGAAAAAAAAAATCATGTTTTTGTGCGCGCTAGAAACAGTGTGCGGCGCCCTTGATGGCAACGTTGTGCACGAGAATGCACCCGGGCGAGGACGCTGCGTCGGGTGAACGTTCAGACAGTTGACATGTTCTGCACAGAATAATAACCAAAACACATAACATTTAAGACGTGAAGTGGAAAAGCGTAAAACAATAAAGCCACATAGGTTCCCAACTGAAATAAAAATGGAGCACAAAAACCCCTCAGATTTCGCGGACATACTTTGGGTAGTTTGGCGAGGGTGGGGAGCGCATCAAGAAAAATAATTGGGGAGACAAGAGTATCAGACTAGTAAATGCTAAGTACAAGTTTGAAAAAACGTACAACCATACAAACTACTACAAATACGTAAGGCAAATGAAAGACTCATCGATGAGATCGTATTAAAGCGCTGGTTAAGCGTAGGCCTGAATCAAGAATGATTTTTTCTATCTGACGCTCTCATCTCAAAGCAAAACGCTGCTACCTTTAGATAGGTTTCTCATGTCTGTGTGTGCAAGTATCGTCATGTTTTTTAGGCCAAGCGTTTTCAGAGAAAGGACCAAGTTTTCACATAGACTGAGACGCTGAAATGCGCCCCCTGTTATATTTTCTTTATTTACAAAAGTACAGGTTTTGTTTTTTATTATGAGTTAATCACATAAAGTAGCACCCTTACGGTTTCAAATGTGTGTATTACTGCTTAATCTGTACAACTCAAGAAATACAAACATTTAACAATGCATCTTTTGCTGTTGTCCAGGCAAAACAGATTCAGTGATCGTTCAACGTTTCTGTTGTTAGAGACACTTATGCCTAATGTAATCCTTTTTCAGTAAGATAATTTAATTAACTGAAAGAACGCGCCTGAGTCACTGTCACACTGTGCAGTGTATTTTTTAGATTTGATAAATTGAAAAAGTAAACTTGAAAGTAAAGTAATTAGTT
>JADLZN010012230.1:0-40323 GCA_018155175.1 Sinocyclocheilus anophthalmus
TATGCCAATCACAATGCACTGGATAGCTGCCAAATCAGAGCACACCTCGCTTTTCAGTGCGATGAGCTTTGGAAAAAATCGACGTGTTTCAGAAATGCGGGGCATAGAGGAGAAACATAATGTACAGTATGTGGAAAATAATGTTTTTTTTTTAACCTTAAACCGCATAAACACTTTCATTACACCAAATACACAAAATCGTGTTCTTTTTAGCAACATCATATGACACCCTTAGCCTAGAATATGTTGTCGTCTCACCTTTTTTCCCACGATAATAGTAGAAAGATTGAAGGGAATAATAAACTAGCTGATTCTCACCTACCCGTGATCCATAATCGGTTGTTGAAGTAGATTCGTCTTGTCGTCTCTGAGAGAATATGCGGCGTCAAATACAGAAAGCGCCATCATTCCATTTTTACTTTCACTTTCTGAATAGTAAATTGTCTGAGATTAAGACGTTCATCGGCGTAACTCGTGTGATATCCATTGGCTTGCCTTCACGGTTTAAAACAGAAATATTTCCAACACTGCGACGTAACCAATTACCCTGTACTGAACGTACCGAACCGAACCGTGACACCACTGTGTCTTATCGAACCGAACCCTTAAATATAGTGAAAAATGTAAATAATAAAATATAATTCATATATACAACACACACAATATTACATACTACATCCAACAAACATACTACACACACAAGAAATAAATATAAAATATCTTGTGCTACTACATACATGTCCATACACAAGAAATTACATACCTAAATATTATATTTGACGACATAAATACACACCTAAATATTAATCAAAATAATATACTATGACATGTAGACATTTTTAAATGCTAAATCTAGGGCTGTACGAAGACCATTTTTTGACTTCAATGTCTCGTAGTACCAACACCAAATTTTCTAAATCTTCGTGAGGGAGGGGGCTGAACATATTCTTCTCTATAATAAAGACAGGAATCTCTGTGTGTCTGTCTGTCTGCATTTTTATTATGTCGAGAACCGTTCATCCAATCGACTTCACGTGTGGCGGGTGTGTTGCTGCAGACCCAAGGGAGTGCAGTGTTGCATTTTGGTGCAATATGGACATGCAACACATTCAGAATTAATCAACTTTTTTTACAGAACTGTGTGATCCGGAAGCTGCGCGCCTCACGCGGGCAGGGCTTAAATGCTCTGAGAACGGACACTGCACTAGTGATACGAAACACACAGGTCTGTTAAAATCAATACTTTTAATAAGGTAGCCTAACAATTTTCTAACAAACAAATCACTCCCAAATAAAAAATTAGCAGCACAGTAATTACTGACACCATAAAGGGTAGGCTATTTAAACAAAATAATAACAAAAAATAAATGAACGAAGTTCAACGAACTGTGATAAATAAAGAACATGGTAGCATACTTTCAATAACAGCATCACACATTTTAATTAACGAACAGTTTAAATAAAATTAAATAAGTGCCTAATAGAAGAAACAAACTATCATAGTGTGCAAATAAGAAGGTAACGTTTAGGCTGGCTATACAGGATTGTTGGATCTGCTGGAAGTTTTGGGTAGGGTTGAGCATGTTGATGGCGTGTAACCTGGGGATGACCTACGACACAATTAGAGTGAGGCTGGGTTACTGTACGTTTTTTTATGACTGCCGTTATTCGCAAGTATTTTCCAAGCAAATTAAGTGCACGTTTTTATCATGTGTAAAAAAATTAATTACTGATTAACACGGCCGATAAAAGCAGCTCGTTTTTTTTACACCAACAATATACTATAGGCGTACTACTTACAGAACTCGAAACTTGATGTGCTGTTGTGGTAGGCCAGTTTCAAATCGCATATTTGGCACACTGCCTGTGTCTTGTCCTCACTCAATTTAAAGTGCTCCCACACAGCTGAGGTCTTTGGCATTTTTGTCTTCCCTTCCAGATGAACTGAATCATGACGTTCAACTCATTCCATATTCGCGCGACAGGCGACCGTTCGTGGGATGCCAGGTTGTTCGAGAAAAAAAAAACTTAAAATAAAACAAGCTTGAATTATATACTTAATACAAAAGTTTATATCATATACAATATTAACATAAGGATAAATATTTAATTTCCTCTAAAACATTAATATAATGCCACATGTAAATTGTTTTGGAAAAAAATGCATTAGTTTTTACATTTGCAAAATTAAAACAAACATGTCATATCATTTTGTTGGCACTCACTCATAAAAGTAAATTATCATCTATATATATAGTTACACAGACGACACCATGTGCTTACACACGACACACACATAGGCTGTACATTTTCATTCATATAATGCCACAGGCAAATTGTGTTTCGAATAAAAAATTTTTTTTTTTTAAATCACTGAAATGAACTGATTCACAAAATCCAAATCAAATCCCCTCGAATCAAACTCCGACTGTGACCTGACTCAAAACACATACAGCAGAACAAATGACTTCTTAAAACCTCATAATAACTTGACAAAGAGTGGCAGCCAATTCAATCAAGTATAATAAATTAGATGTAGCTATATTAGCAGGGAAGGCGGGCCAGGAATTGAAAGGACAATAATTTACTGTATGACAGCTAGTGAAGGACCTGTTTTTTTGGACGCGGCAGAACCATTTCTCCTGGCCTGTCTGAGGCAGGGTTATTAATTAGCACTGAATGGAGAGTTAATGGGCGCTCTGAGCAAACTCTTTTGGCGTCACCATGGTGACTCAAGGCTGAAAGAGCAGCCGAGGAGGGAGCGTGGCGGTTTCCGTGAAGAAAGTTGTTCGCAGAAGAACTCTGGATGCCAATAAAAATCTCTGCGCTGACAGAACGACCGCAGCACGCGGCAGGGGTCTTCATTAAGCGCTGACACGGGGCGACTTCAAGCGCACAAACGCCACTGGATTCCAGCGTAAATAAAGCATCACAACTGGTCTTAGATCAGACAACAACAAAGAGCATTTCTATGGATTCTGGAGATGAATTTAACAGACATAGTTATTACAGATTTAGACAAATCTAACTGGCAATCACTTACTGATGCCATGATATAGGTCGGGCATGTAATCATAACAATAGAGGCACACACACACACACACCCCACACACATCACGGAGACTTCAATACAAGGTGTGGAATAACATACTCCCCAATATCTCCCAATCCAATTCGGAGAATCAAGTTGAGGGCTTTTCACAGGACAGAGTGTATCTTCCGTCCTCAAATAAAGTAAACCATGGGCAACAGCGCTGCCAAAGGCCCCAGATAGCTTACCGCATATCAAAGTAAACATTAGACCCAGAAACATGCCGGCAAGTATTTCTGCTGCTCCACTAAAATAGAGACATACATTCAACCTGCCTGTATCAATCTGTGTGATGTGAAAAAATAACATCTTGACAAATACTATCATGTCCAAGCAAACAGGGAAATACCTACCGCATTTCTACAATAGCTGACTACAGAAAACTCTACAGCTTATGGCTAATGGGTTTTCATGCCTTTTTGCATGCATCTTTTACAGCACATCTCGAGGATCCTTCTAGTTAAACAACAGGGTGTAAATGTGATGATTTAGACATTTGGAATAGACAACATTCAACAAAGCAAAGCTATTAAATGTTATTTTATTTTGCGTTATGCTTATCAACATCCCTTAATCATGGTCATTTTTTCTCTGTAAATCATGAGGTTTCATAAACAGAAAGCAAGCAGTAATAGATAAAATCTACTACAACTAATATAATATTTAACAATGCTGCTAGAAAAGTAAAAATTCATATAATATAATAATTTTAAGAAAATTCAAAAGTAAAAAAAAAATAATATAATAATAATAAATAATATAATTAGTATATTATATAAAAATTGAGGAGACAATATAAGTAAATAATTAAATTATCAAATTATTATTATTTAAAAAACAACATTCCGGGGAAAATGCGAATAACAATATTTAATACAAATAATACTAAACCTATTTTGAGGAGAAAAGGTGTCTAAAAAACCAAAATTAGATTACTATAATAAATCATAATGTAAAAGTATTGAATACATTACAAGTACAACATTTATAAACTAATATTACATTTTAATACAATTAAAATTAAAGTTATTAATAATAATAATAATGACTATAAATCTTCTTCCAAGTAGCTCCTTAGCTTAACTGTAGGCTGTTTACAAATACCAAAATGGCTTCAAAGTGGCTGATCCTATCGGATTTTACAGCCGGACCCATCCGTTTTATAAGGGATAAATATTTTATCCGTTTACTTTGGAATCTGACAGAACGTTCCACAGCACTGACATCAAGAAGCTCATTAGAATTCCGCTCATGGCACGGCCACAGCGCTCTGAAATAAGGGTCAGTCCATCTCAAGCGAAACAGAACGCTCCATAAACAATCCCATATATGGGGTTTTGTACTTCATCTCGTTCTCTCAGAGCTGCTGTTCACTCAAGTGGTTCTTCATGGCGCTCCGAAGCGAGCTCTATTTTCCCAGCGACTGCACCCGGCAGGAAAAAGGCAGGTGGATAAAGAGAATCAGGCTCAAGTCAAGTGAGAGCTGCTGTTGGGAAAGGGGCGGTGGTGGGTTTCTCTCGTCGTGTGATTTGACAAATCTGATCATTTAGAGGCAGAGAGAGAAGAATGAGCAACACAATGTGGGAAGGGCGGATCGTAAGGATCCAGTTTCACCGTTTGTGAGCTAAACGTTCATGGCATGTTTTCATGGGCAGACAAATCAGAATGAAGCGTGATAGCCCGGAGCAACTGGAATGCCCCAGTACAATAAACGGTTTACGGTTGAAACACATTAGGCAGGTATGGATGGGTCATGTTGTGTATTAAGATAACAATCACTCTTTTTTGATTTTATTTTTTTTTAATGAAAAATAATATCACCTACTAGTTACATTACAAATAAATCATATTTAATAAATCAATCATTTTATTTAACTTTAGTTATCACAGTAAAACATATCATATCAATAACTGACGGAAAAAAAATGCTCCTCTCTATCTATATAAAAAGTATTTAAACCATTTTAGTATTATTTAATTCTATTAAATATTATAGTATTATTTAGTTATATGAAGTAACCAAGCCAGTGTTCCAGAGGGTTTAAAGCAGAAATGATGCTCATGAATTGCATTAATAATTCAATAAAAGCCCATCTGAGCTATAAAGTGTCCATTAAGCAGTGAGACTACTTTTCTAGGTGATTGAACTTCTGGTTATGCATTACCAAAACAATTCCTTTGGGTAAACACTACTTTATTAACCTTTTTTCAGTATTCTTGCAATATTGTGTACAAATTACTAAATTATTGTCTATTACCAGACAGTAAGATCTCGTCTCAGTTGTGGGGCTATACTCCAATGAGCGACAAACCTGACGTATTGCATTGTCCCATGCACTTGAATTTTAAGTCAGCACAATTTTCATCAAAAGTGTGGAGGGAGGAAAAAAACCAGACGTGGCAATCAACATTAAGGCTGCAGTCAATACAGCTTAACTCACATTGAACCTGGAAGAGTCTCCTGAGCTATAAAAGAGCAATCTCTGAGCAATAAGATTTTCAAATCATCACAGATCCATCAGTGAGTGTGTGGGAGGGCTGAAAGACTCCTGCTGAGGATGTGAACGGCTCTTAAAGAGGGATGTTTACAGAACACCTGCTCTAATGAGAGTGTGTGTGGTCCGCCATCATCAGCTGCACCAACACAAGCGCACTATAAGTAGCTACTAGTCTGGAAAAGAAAACCGCTTTGATTCCCACAGAACAAGACCAACAAACAAGACAGACGGAGGTACGCAGAAAATAGTTTAGGGACACACAATGTTAAAATTCTGGCTAATTCTGAAAAAAAAAAGAAAAGATAAATAGGGCTAATAATTCAACAATGAAAAAATATATATGTAAAATTACAAATAATTAATATTTAATAATATTTACAATTAGATTATTAGGGAATTACAATAAAAATCAGTCTCACTTCTAATTGCAATTTTTTTTGCAATAAATAATTGAAAAAATGCCTAAAACATACAAAAAATAAATTAATAAAACGCAAGACCAAAAATCGAATCAAGATGCAGAAAATTTCATATTAATACAACAGTAAAACAACTTAATTAAGGAAAAATCCTAATTAATAAAGTCAATATAATCTGACAATAAATACTTCTTGATATATACCTCCTTAAGTCAATCCACAGATAGACAGACCTCTCAGTCCACAACCATATATGCCTTACTTTGAATGACTGGTTACTTTTTTTCTTGATAGTAAAAGTATGGGGATCGCGAGCTCGAAAAATATACTTTTTGTCAAAAGATAAAAATAAGGCAACTACGAAAGGATTCCCGATGCAATCACTATATCTGAAACTGTAGAAGGGACAGCGAAGAGCTAACATTTTTAAAATAGCCATACATTTCAAAATATCATATATATATTTATATTTATATAGATATATATCATCAAATAATATGTTCATCATATAACTCGAAGCCTTGGATATAGCACATCAGTCATGTACATACTACTTCTAAAGATACTTTATGGTCCCTTGTTTAGTAATTCCAGATCAGAAGCCTCCAGCCGTCTTTCCCTCTCTCACGCGGGCCGCAATGACATAGCACTGCAGCGCTGATTTCAGCAGCCCTCCGAGTGTGGTGGTTTGTGTGTGTGTGTATACAGCGAACCCCCACATATGTTGTGTCTTCCCTTAGCTCACAGCTCTCTCTCTCTGCCCCTCCTCCCCTCATTCCCTGGGTCTTTTAAAGTGAGGCCCATCACAGTCGAGCTGCCCTTTTCTCATTGATTTAGGGAGGCTTGTTCTCAGTGGCTTCAGAAGGAGGAGGCGGCGGTGGTATAGTACGGGTTTACACCAAACATCTCAGCAGCATAAAGAGGCTGACAGACAAAAGCCCTTCAGAGAGAGCAGGTCTCCTAAAACACAATACAAACACTTAATACCGAGGCTCGGCCTCGCAATGGACCTGCTTCACAAACCTGGCATATTGAGTTGTACATTCACGATAGGACACCAGGTCTCATTGGATGGGTCTGAACTAGTTGTTGGCTGATAAAGACGTGAAAGGCAGTACAGTGGTTTTTACTGTGTAAAGGATACTCTTAGGCAACGAGAAGACAGACAACAACATTCAAAACCTGGAGCAGTTCAAGAACTAAAAACTGCTTAGAATGTGTAACTACAACTATACATTTAAAGGAATAGTTAATTTAAATGAAATTTTGCTGAACATGTATTCACCCTCAGGCCATCCAAAATGCAGATGGCTTTTGTTTTACTTCCCTTCATCAGAACAATTTGGAGGAAAGGACCATTGTACCCCTCTGGGTCCAAACAGCTGCGGGGGGAGGAATAAAAACATCGACAAATAATGCCCCCGCACTCCCAGTCCACATTATATTTTGTGAAGTATTGTCATCGGCTATCAGCCAAAACAAGTTGAAAAATATTGGCATATCGGATATCGGCAAAAATCCAATATCGTGCATCCTACGCAGTAGCCTTCAAATGAATGGTAATCTGAGATAATAGGCCAACCAAAGTAATCACAAACAATGCCAAGATACACTCTTGCCTCTTTTGAGAAGACCACAGCTAACTGAGTATGGTTCATGTTTTGGGCCTCGTTTACATCCTATTTAGTGCTGCCGTCATGATCAAACCACCAGAGTTCAGACAATGTTAATACCAAGGGTAAACATCAGTATGGACTATCAGCATAAAATCATAGATGCTTCCCATAAAGCCCCAACATTCTTCAAAGAACAAAAGTGTGCTGGTCTCCAATTCCGCACCCTGTTATTCTATAGAACAAAGGCTTTTAAAACAACACCAATTAACACTCACACCTCAAAGCGCTCTAACCCATAGGGAGTCATCTAATAAAACAAAGTTAATAATACCCACACTTTCTCTCGCTGTCCTGTGCCTGTGCTTCCTACCTGACCGCCATCATTAGCTTGAGAAGGTTAAACGGGTTCTAGAAGCGCCACGAGTCCCAGAGGAGCCCAAACTGGGTCAGTGGTGAATATCAGTTCAATACAGGCTCTGCGCTGCAGGTTTTTTTTAATTGTGCTGCAGTCTCTCCGGTTTTGATCTGAACAATCTTTGATTACTTCTTATTTTCAGGCAAATGTAAATTAATTTCCAACAGCGCAGCGAGCACACATCCTTAATTAAAACACAGCTGAGGCATTAGGAAATAAATAACTGATTCCAAGCAGAACAAGGAAAACAGTAACTTACACATGCGCGCACTTAAACAGCATGCTTTCCTCTGCACTTCCACAACTGCAAATTCACCTTGTTTAAATTCACCATTTAAACTATGGTTGCCAAAGTAATTCAATAGTTTAGTGTGATAATTAACTTATTAACAAACTCATGCAGAAACTTCAACAAGAGTTGGAGGTGATTGTCATTAAAAATCTGATCCCAGCCTAAAGACCCATTCCTCCTAGAACAATAACTCAAATAACTACATTAACATCCAGAATGGGTTTTCAAAGTGCGGAACACATTCTGAAAAGGATTCCAATGATGCATTATTGCTATAGCTGTCATACAGACTTTGCTATTCTTTCAGAATTAGAACGATTATTCGAATTTTATGGTTATAGTTATCGTCCTTCATGCAAACAAGTCTTAGAATAATTAAAAAAAAAAAACATTACCCATCATACACTACATGACTTTTTGTTATATCTGTAAATTCCGACTGATCAATATTTCCAGAACGGATCACGGTAACGACAGTAACACACCCTGACTGCAAATTTGACCAAAGATTTGACATCATGCTTGCATTAAACAGTTAGACAGAGCATTAAACTTTCAGTTGAACTGCTTTTAAATTAAAAACGGGGCTTTAATGGTTAACAATGATAAAAAACAGTGATAAAAAATGGCCAAAGGCGTTTTTTAAAGGAGATCTATCATTTTTTCAATAAGTAATACAAGTCTCAGGTATCCCCAAAATATGTCTGTGAAGTTTCAGCTCAAAATACCCCACAGATCATTTTGAAAATGCCTATTTTGAAAATGCCTATTTTGAGTGGAAGCAGAAGGTTTTGTGCATGTCTCTTTAAATGCAAATGAGCTGCTGCTCCCCGCCCCCTTTTCCAGGATAGTGCTGTGCCTTTACAGCTCGTTCCTCAGATACTCTGTTTTGATTATCATGTCTATTGTGCTGAAACCATGTTAGTTTAAACTTCCGATATAGGGTTTTCTGAGCGCAGGCAACTCCAATATACGCGCACAGAAACAAACTCATCACAGAGACGGCCTGTGAGTACTAAACGAAGTTCCTTCATGCTGATTTCGCTTAACTGGTCAAATACCAAGTTCTGTTACCAAACAAGTTACAAAAACACTCGGTTATGTCTGTGAAGGTAAACAGCTGGAAAGAAATTGCATGTTTATATTAGTTCTGTGTGGCAGTAAATAAATCAATAAATCCACTTCTCTCTTGTCTCCTCTGAGGCTGTGATTCAGTGATCTGTGCAGGTCAGCGCGGCCAAAGACAGAACAGATAACATGCTTTGCTCAAACTTTTGCCATGGCGTTAGAACTGGTACACCGTTTTCACTTGCGAAAACAGAAATTGCAGTCCCCATGAAATCTAAATTTAAGTTTTTTGGGTGTTAGTATCAGTATGTTAGTCTTAAGGTTATCTATTAGGCAGTGTGCTCCAAAACAGTGACATAATTTGCATTTAGAAGATATAAGCATCCAAAGCTTGCATTTTTCGTCACTTCCGCCAAAACGGCTCAAAGATTTTTTTTTTGACATCACAGGGCAACACATCGTACTTCAGCTCGCATCAAACTTTGTCCAATAAGATGCTCTCTAGAATCCCCAACCCTAGAAAATAGACGGCGAAGTCCGTGGCTGAAATCGGTCCACTTGTCACAGAATTAGAATTAGGAACGATTCAAAAAGTGTAAATATGCTTTCCATTGAGGAAAAAAATAAGTCTGGTTTGGCGCTTTGTCACGCTAACCACCGCACCGCACAAACACTCTTCTCCGGTCCAGAGACACGATAGCATGGAGTGGATCATATGCGCGAGTCGGCGCAGACCACAAATGTATCGGAGCTATTTGAATTCTACACAGAATGCTATATTTTATAGCAATATGGATGAGATTGTGGCTGGCATACCCTGTCAAATGCGGCTTTACGGAGCTCAACGGCTCTGAATCTAAGCATTTCAGGGGACCTTTAAGGATGGTAATATTATATAGATCCCGTTTCTACGTCACTGGGGACGATAATCGGAGCGGCTCATTTTTGCAACAAGCGGCAGGGAAAGAGCTTACCAAACAAATTTACTGGGTTGTTCTTTTTCACATTTTCTGGGTTTGTAGATGCACCGGGGGGCCCGATAATAGCACTTGCATGGAAAAAGTCACCTTTAACACTTTACAGCCCAAATTTGGACTAGTGTATATCAGTGCACCACTAGTTTATAAAGTCTGACAGTGTGTGCGTGAATGGTTTGGAAAAGACCTGCAAACAACAGCGCTGTCTCTATTTCGACTAGAAAAGAACCAGGAACCTCAGTATGGTACGACACGGCACGGCACGGCTTCGGTTTGCATTTCCACTGCAGTTCAGTACCACTTCAGAGTGGGTGGGATTATTCACATGTCATTTGAATAGAGTTGCGCCACCTCTACTTGCCAGCAACTTGCCTGAAAAAACTTGTTCATTTCCGCGGCAAAAAAAAAAAACCCCCCCTGACCATCAAGCGCTTCGCTGATCCGCGCCTCTGTGCCATCAAAACGCGAGGAGTTCTGTACTTCCTCACGACAACTTTTTTGGTTTTAAAAAAGGTGCGCTCGTTCAAACAGGTTGGCTTTCGATCCTTTTGCTGCCGTGCTGATTTAAGTCTAGTGCTTTCTTTTGTGTTTGTGTCGCAATGTTCAGCGACGCAGGTAGTTGTACGATTCTCTCCCTCGCGCCAATCCGTGAATCACAGAATTCTTTACACACATGTCACGTTTTTGTAATGGTACGGTTCACTTGGAACCTCACCGAGGTGGTACTAAAAAAAGTACCATGTACTGTACCCAGTGGAAAACCCCCAAAAAATGAACTGTACCGAGCTTACCATGCGTGGAAAAGCGCATACGAGGCTCCCAGTCTAGTTACAAACGCCAACTGGATTTTACTTTCTTTCTTTTTTGGCGTAGGTCAAAGGAATGATCTTATATCAAAAATAATCTCTAGGTGGAGCTCATGCTGGGTGGATCATGAAGCTTAGGAACTAGCTGTCTATGGCTTCGTTTTCATCTCCATCTCTGTTTTATCCTTTATTTCTCATTCTCCCCTGTCTGCGACTGCCCCTTCCATTAGAGTCCAACTCTCTTCTTCCACGCTGTTCCTTTTATCTCTTCTCAGCAGGCGCTCAGAATGGCTTTAAAGAAATGTATGCTCAAACTCTCTGAATGGGAGGGGAAGAAAACATACCCTGGTCCTCAAAGCGAGCGGAATAAACTACTCAGGAACCGTTAATAAACTGACATCTCTGTTATCTATCACTGTCGTCATGGCAAAATTGCACTGGGAAAGTAAATTGTTTTTTCAGTGGATAAATCCATCATAACATAAAAAAAGAACAACAATGAAAGAGAGACATTGTAGCTTGAGGGTTTAAAAGGAGGGCTACATGTGTGTCAGGGTCTAAAGAAACCAATACTTTGGTGAGACCTTGGAGAGACATTAATCAAAACATCTATGATTCAATGATGAAAATAAATTGTAAAAAAACAAAGAACATTTTGACATTTTAGTGATCCTGAGATGCTACAAAGGGAAAAACTCACACAAAAATAATAATTGTCATCATTTATTACTGTACGAACACAAAAGGAAAAGATCTGAAGAATGCTGAGGTTCAAAAAACACTGGATTCAATTGACATGCATTATATAAACAAAAAACAGACATTTCTCAATATTCTTTTGTATTCTGCAGAAAGTTAGTCACATGGGTTTAATAGAGATGAGGGTGAAAAAAAAAGACAATTTTCATTTTTAGGCAAACTAACCCTTGAAGGCCATTTCACATGACTTGCATCAGAGATTCAGCGCATTTACCAAAACAAGTCATTTTAACCACAACATGAACAACATGAAGTGCTGCAGGAGGTTAAAAGTTTAGTGAATAATTGTTTCAAAAGTTATGGTCACTCCACAGAGGTCAATGCAGCTTGAGTCATGTGGAACAGCCTTCACAATGCATTTGAAATGTAGAAAATGAGTCATTCAATTTAGCAAATGTATATTTAAGCAAGAAGCCTCCAAGAAGTAGTGGTTTTACAGTGAATTTATCAAGGGCTTAAGGGGCGTGGTTAGGCACGACGCGAAGCGGAGTTCCTAAAACCCCCTTATCTTTAGGTCCTTTCGCACGGCTTTAGTTCCAGAACTAAATGTACAGTACTAATGTATTGGGATGATTTTGCGCGAACTATTTCCCAGTAACATTTAAAGGGTTGCATTCGCACCGACAGTGTGTCTAGGAAGTGACAGCTACGTCATTTGTGACAACCACGTATCTTGCGTCTCATGACTGATCTGTCAATCAGAACATAGGACTGGTCCAAAGGGTCAGCTTCTGACTCTGGAGGATGGAGGAAACGCTTGGGAATCCCTGAGCTGTGTTTTTGTCGTGTTTTCTCGCGGTTGGTGTCACAATCAATGGACATGAATGTCGACGTATACGTAAAGCGATTGAAAGAACGGAACGAGACGGAGAATCTCGCATGACAACTGGCATGCTACATTTGCTAACAAGTTGGCCTGCACTTTCAGCGTCCGTCCTTCTATCGCTGTGCCCATACTTGCGAAATAAGTGACCACAATGTTTACAGTATGTTAACACGGAGTTTTAAATCATAGCGCGTTTTCATATGCGTTTGGCCAATCAATGTCTACTTATGTCACGATTAGTACCAGTTTTGCTGGTTAGACCCTGCTCCGGAGTATAGGAGCTAATTTGGTTCTCGAAAAAAGCAATCCGGTACTGAAATCGCTCTCAGTTCCGGCGGTGCGAAAACGCCCTTCTTGGAGAAGTGGGTAGTTCCACAATTAGTTCTGGTACTATGAAAAGGTTCCCGTGGTGCGAAAGGCCCTATAAATTCACTGTAAACCACAGCTTCACGGGGATTATTGCTTTTATAAAACAGTTATTCCATATACAGTTAGGTTTCACAGAATAAAACGGAGCAAGTGTAATGATATTAATAAAAACAGTATTCTTCCGCCAAACAATGTAGTTCTTCAGAAACGGTTGTGGTTGCCGAGCAACACACAAATGTAAGCAAAGGTGTATGTTTGTAGAGTAATTGACAATAGCTTAGAACGCGGCTCAGCCAATCAGAATCAAGAACCGAAACTATCCGTTTTATAAAATTTAATAACTGGAAGCCAAAATGAAAGCATAGTTAAACAAACCAATGAGGCGTCATCCACCAAAGACGCTTCCTGGAAAGTCTGAAAAAAAAAAAAGAAAAAAAAGAAGACTTTCTTTCGGCAATAACATTCCTAGAGTAGAGGGCACCAGTGACTAAGTCAATTCATCATTTGCATTTCAAGAATCTCAAAGTCGCATCTGCAATTCCCAAACTCAGGCGATGCTGCAATATTTTCGTTGCTTTTGACACCCACGTAATCTAACAAAAAGACTATGACTCACAGCTCTGAGAGGCTCTCCTCTGAGGATTCTGGGTGAGATATGCTAGAAAGGAAGGTTAACCACTATAACTGAGGTTCAGAATAATCTGCATTTAAAAGCGCAGCTTCTATTTCCCCGTCAATGTGTGTATAAACGGGCCCTTGGCTTTCATTAATACAGCACATCCTGAAACGACACCGGAGTTTCATGGGACAAAAGCGAGCCTCCGAACCCCCCCGGACAACAGAATTGGTCACGGCCAATCATTCTCTTCCTTGCCGAGGTTCCGGATATACACCGTGGCCATCAATCACGGCCTCGGCTGCGGACACTCTGGTGGACACTCACGGTTTATAAGAACTTATAATGGAATGAGTCTGTTCCTCTCTTAGATTCTCTGACATGAAGCCGGCCTATGAGGGTCCCAAATCGCTAAAGAAGCATCTATACTCCCATTAGAATCTAGTCCCTACAACTCATTGATGTACCTACTTTGGTTCATTTCGGGGATTCTGTGGGTAGTCCGGTCGTCATAGCTGCATCATACTACTTTGTATTCAATTACAATCGTAATTCACTCGTCAGTCGTTCTCTCAGTGAATATCTTCTTGAAGCAGAGATCGCCTTAGACATCAAGGACAAGTGAACAATACAGTAAACAGATTCAAACTTTGCTGGCAGTCTAAAAGCAGTATTGTTACACAATGACAATTTCTGATCTCTATCCGCCCAAGCATTGTTAAGTACTCTGTTGCGGTGTACCACACATGTAGAGATGCTGTGTAGACACACAGTCAATCAAGCACGAGTGTGTGCGAAACAGTGCCAGAATGGGTGAGGGAACATATTATTCAATATATAATGTTTGCTGAAAGACACAGCACACACACGCCCATGGGCGCGTGGAGAGCGTGCTCTTCATGACTGCCTCAGAGGAGACACAAGTTCCTAAATGAGCAGTATGTCATGAAAGATGCCAGAGAGTTTTTTGGTTACAAACACAAGTGGATTAGGCGCTTGCAAAAGTACTTACAATACCCTTTTTTTTTTTTTTTTGCAGTAACTTAATGTGCAAGTTGCGATGAACATTGACATAGAATAGGCAATTGACATGGTATTTGTAAATTTGAGCATGAAAGCCATTTTTAATGTAAACCACTGCAATTGAAATAAAACAATGGAACAAATGCTGGGAACGAGGACACACATATAAGATAGGTAAGATATATATTCAGTTAATGCCATGTCAGCATCTTAGGCTGTTTTCATGGCAAAAACAATAAAAAAAAAATACAAGTATACTATTTACACATAAATTTGCCCATTGAACTTTGTATTGGTGTAAATATTGCTCATTAAAAGCATTCTTAGGCAAAAATGTAATTGCAGTGAATGCAGCATTCTAAGCAAATAATGTACACAAATTCAAGTTGTGCTGCTCCATGCACACTTCTTTCTAGCTCTCGCGGTCCTTATTTTTCACAGTCAAATTTTTTATAGCTCTATCTATGGTAGTCTCAATTAGGCCAAAATACGCCTCTTCAACCCCGTTCTATATACACACACACACCACACACAACACACACACACACACCCACACCACAAACAACACACACACAGACCGAGTACAGCCCCTCACCCCAGCCATAGTACACAGGCAGTTCAACGATTACAGCTCTTCCTATTGGCTTCCTGCATAACGCACAATAGCTTCCCCAAAGGAAAACTCATCAATATAACCCACTGTGGCCCTGAGCAAACCTCTGAAAACACAAAGAGAACATCACTAAATTCACCGGCTCTTTAAATACGTGAGACAAAGTTCACCTGTCAAAAGGGTGTTCAAGTCCAAATCAATCTACACAAAATGAATTTCCTATTCTACTGAATATTTGTTAATGTCAATGTCAAAATGGAGACCGTGTTTAGGGTCCTGTTGCAGATAATTTAGCTTTAAATTATGCCAATAGTTAAAGCAGTAATTTAATACTGGATAAAATTGATATAAAACACATTAAAGCAACAATATCAAATAATAACAACATTAGAAATGTCACTATTGGGAGAGATGAAGATACTTTGGAGGGGTGATCTTGACCTTCAACCTCAACACCTCAGTTCTCATCTTCAAAATGAAATGTTTCGGGAGGGAAAGCCACATTCAGATCTGACACCATTCTGATTTAAAACCCACTTTACACCATCAAATCAATTAATACGAGATAAAAATCAAGCCGCACTTTACATTTCTCTTCAAATTTGTGTGAATGTTGTTTAAAGGGCACTTTAATGTGCTTCATTACAGTTTATTTTATATATTAATAGCCACCGGATGATCAAGGGCATAGCTAATGTCTTGGCAAGAAGAGATGTGAAGTCCACTTCTCCAAGATTTAATTAGACCACATTCAGAACGGGACAAACTATCCACTGGCTAATGCTCAGTCACCTGCTCTGCCCTGAGGGAACACTTGAACCGAAGACCCTGGTTTGTTTAGTGCACCATTTGTGCCCCTTAAAAAAGAAGCATATACACACACACACACACACACAGTCCCGCACTATCCAGCTCCAACAGAATGTGATGTGTGTTTGCGAGAAAGTGAATGCAGGAATCTTGGTTTAATTATCCACCCCGCCTGCTGTCACAACATCAGTCTCAGTGACACCGCTACTGCCAACAGCACACTCGCAGGCTTATTAAAGCGCATGTGCGTCTGTGTGTGTAATTGATGTATGCACAGCAAGGACGATGCCCTAAGAACCCGACAGAATACAGCCAATGATTAAATCACGTCCTGGCCTTTATATACGCCACAGACAGACATTACACGCTAACGCCGGGGGGAAGAAAAACACAATTTATGCGTTTCATCCAGGGGAAGGGTTAATAATCAGCATCCCCTGGGAGTCGCTGCGTGTTTGATGAATGTGTCCTGCCAATAAAACTCCATGTATATACTCCATGTACTCCTGACATGCCTTCAATCATGTCTAATTAGCAAAAACAGCAATTTCTTTCAGATGCAAGTCTACATACAGCGGCTGACGCCTGCTTCAGAGATAAACCCTGCGAAATACTTGCGATCTGCTGCTACTTGAGGATGAAATTAATTGGCTTCCTGACAACGCAATGAGGAAAACAACACTATCATTAAATTAATTCCCATCAGCAGGCACTCTGGGATCTGTGCTGCAGAATTCGGCCCGTCATTCAAATACTTGCATGATTATTTATTCAATTTAATAATTCTTTCAGCATTTGGATCAATATTAAGTTAGTTATGGAGAGTTCAAACTCTATTTTATGACTTACCTCCTTTAGGTGCACACGAGGAAATGCCCGTTTGAAAGAATTCGACTTCATCAAAAAGTATTTTACATATCAGAGGGATGGCAACAATTAGTTGCTTCTTATTCACCTACAAAATTTAACTCAAAAAAGGAAAGAGCAGGAACACTAGGTCTAATACGAAGAACAAGAGCAGAAAGTTCTCCTAAAAATGGGCCATGATGTTCAAAAACCAACAAACAAACCAGAGCCTCGGGCAAACAGCCCACATGGAGTTACCAACTTTTTAATAATTCCACAACAATTTGTAACCTACTTGGGTTTCAAACTCTGCTCCACATCACCAACATCACCTCTTTTAGGGTCAAGCGAAGCCAGTCTCATCCCTGATGACAAATACAGCAACTCCTCCATAAAGCTAATGGGGAGGAAAGGCTGGTTTATCATTCGCCAGTCATCTTCGAGCCTGGATGCCCTTTATAGCCTTTCGGTAAATCGGAGTACAAAAGGACATTAACGTAAGCTTGGCTGCCCTTTTAAATGCATCATTTTGTAAGAGGTAAGACAACGTGAAGATTGGTTCAGATAGGGATTGTGGCTTCGCTTGAGGTATGAAAGAAATAATCGAAGCACGGTGGCTACAAACTACAAAGAATGTCATTAGCTTGCTCTTAATCACTTTAGTCAATGGATGTATCACAATACGGTGTATTTTCAGGAATACTTGAAATGAACATTTCAATGCAATGAAAATGTTCAATGGCTAGTCTAATGACATGTGTTTTTGAGTTGGAGTGAGGCCATCCATTAAATTAGGCCAAAGTGTTCAGACCTATAAATGGCTAACTACGTTTCAGCAGGTTTCTGCAGAAGAAAGGCAGTAATTTGCCTTCCCTACAGAGACTGAGTGAGCTGATATCAGCGGGAGGCAGCTAGCATGTGGCCTGGAGAACTGGAAAATTCTCTCCATGGTTACATACCTCCAAACCCACCAATCAGAGATCAATTACCATGTCAGCTTATTGCTTTTACTTTCAAAAGGCCAGCTCAAAAGACATGGCTCTATCTGGAAGTCAGTACTAAATCGGCAAAATAAAGAATAGTTACGTTTCTTAAAATATGGAGGCATCTCAATCTTCTGAACCACTTTATGCATCATGTTAAAGGGATAATTCACCCAAAAAAGTTAATGTTCTTTGATTATGTATTCACGCCATCCTCAGTTCTTTCCAATACCATGTTTTTAGGAACACAAAAGCATATATCTTCTGAAAAATGCCTTCAAAAAAGAATTCAAATGTCAGTGGTGCAAATAATGTTGTTTTGGACCCCACTGACTTCTACTAAATGGGCAAAACTATTCAAAATACCCACTTTTGAGTTTGAGAAAGTAAATGATGACTGAATATTCATTTTCGAGTGAACGCGAGTGGACTTTCATAGACAGGCAGGTCAAAGAGGGCTGTTCCTAGCTGAGACATGATACACACGACAGCTACAAGTGATTCATTAGCAGGTAGAGGACAAATCAGGTGTACACAGCCCAGAAGGTACAACATGATCAAATTAAACCAATGAATCACCGTTTTAGAGACAGCAAAGGTTCTCTTCCATTATTCATAGCCTCCTGCTTAACCCAATGGGAAAACCACAGTACTTACAGAAGGGGGTGAACAGGAGTGATCGCTATTCGACATAGAACAGATGCTGAGTTTCTATGGACAAATGATCAAATAATCAGGATAATGCCGTAGGTGTGGAACAAAAAAGTTGAACATCTAGGTCGTGTACCAGAGACATCAATCTATAGGATCAACTTTAACAATGTAGAAAGAGCAGTGTATTGGATTTTTGGATGATGATTTGAACTATACAACTAGAGCTGGTTTATGTCTTGTTCAGGTTCTCACAGACAGCCGTCAAGACCTTCAATCCATACAAAAGCCATGTATCTAAACCCTCACAGCAAGGGTCAAACACTGGGCTCCTCTCAGCAAGCTCTCTCCTGACCTCATTAAAACGATGCCTTCACCACAACCGTCCTCAATCTAAACATTCTTTACAAGCAAGCTCCAAAAAAGCCAAGAGAGGTGTTGGAGAAGCAATAACAACCAGCAAGAGTTCTCTATTCACTGAGACCGCAAGAAAGGGAGACACAATCAAAGATGTGGACCCCCCAGATCCCTTTCAGGCCCCCTGTGACCCTTTTCCCATGAGAGTGGCCGGAGGGTTGAAGGGGTCCGCCTAGGTCCAAAACTCTAAATAAGTTGAAAAGAACAATACCATTCTCCCTACCCCTGGCAAAACCCACAACTTCTCCCCCTGCTGTGACAAATTTTTCCCCATCCCTTTCTTTTTCCCCACTCAATGGATTCGTTCAGTGTCTCCCAAAACCCAAAACCCCCGCAGGGGTTTGTCAACACGTGTTTTTGTCCAGCCTAACAAAGCAATTTTTTGCAAAATTACCTTTTTTTTCTAACCTCCTTAGAACACCCCGAATTTTTTTTTAAGGAGGAATTTAGATTTTTTTTTTTTGTGGGCCTTGCAGAAAAGTAAACAAAATAATATTAATTATATATGGAATATATAATAACACAACACACACACCACCACACACAACATTTTCTAAAAAATCACCAAATTGTTTTTTTTTTTTTAAAAAAGTTTGAATCCACATCCAAAAAAATGTGACAGGTGTGGTTTTGTAAAACCAGGGTTTGGGCAAAACTCATTGGGGAAAATGAAGAAATTAGCTCCCTTTCCAATTGGATGAAACGAAAATCCCGATTCAATTTGCCCTGCAGGGTTTGAATTTAATGACAGGAACGGAAAAAGTTCCATCCCACAGGCCAAAATGCCATTCTGGGGAAATTAAGTGGTTTCCTTACCAAACCCACAGTTCACAACAACTTAGATTTTTTTTTAAAATATTGAAATTGAAAAATTTGTCAAATAAACTTAAAATTTCCTATATTGGGGCACTTTTTAAATTTCTATATACCTGTTTTTTTTCAAATAAAACCCTCAACAAGCAAGATGGTTAAAACAAATTTTTTTCAAAACCTTAAAATTTTGTTGCTTTTCTAAGTTCAAAATGAGCCGTGGGAATCTTTGCCAACCCCTTGGTATGTTATGATTATACCATTAAGTAAAAGCTTGTTTTATGTAACCTGCAAAAATAATGGGGAAAAGAAAGAAAAAATGTTTCTTTTTTTACAAGCCACACAAAAAGAATATTCCCTAGTTGGGTTTTTTTTCAGCTGGTTATTTTTTTTAAAATGTCCAGAAATCTGGGTGTGGGACAACCCTCCCCCAAAAAAAAAAAAAACAAAAAGAGAAATCCCCCCATACATTCCCCTTCCCCTTGCGAACCCCTTTATTCAGCAAAAAATTTTTTTTCAAGCTGAAAACAGTTGTTTTTTTAAACGTCTCCACTTGAACTCAAATCCCACCAAATTTCCCAAGGCCCCCCCCAAAGTTTTTTAATAGTGTTGTTCCATCCCTGAAAAGCAACAATCTTTTTTCCCCCCATCCACCACAAACCCGGACACCCTTATCAACAACAAACTTCCTCTACAAGGTAAAAACAGTTAAAGCATAAATTCAATCCAGCCCATAGGCGAATTTCTACAGAAAAGGGTGAGAACCCTCCCCCACAAACTGATGAAGCAACCAGCCCAAGGTTGAGGTAAACCCCCCAAACACTTTCTGTGGTTTTGCCCCATGGTTCATTTCCCTTCACTTTTTAGAACAAGAGCCACAGCATTTCAAATGACAGGGCCTGATTTGTGGTTTTTTGTCCCCCTTTTTTTGTGTTGTTGGTTTTTTTTTTTTTCCCTTCCTTTCCTCAACCACTGCCCAAGGCAGCCCCAAGAATGGCTTTCTTTCCCCGCAAAATCATTCCATCCCGTCAAAGCGCCACAATGACCCAGAGAGTAAGAAGAGTGATGCGTGGAGATTTCAAAATTTGTACCCTCGAGGCTTGTTGAAATGAGATCGGGCCCTGTTGTTGATATCCCACATAGAAGCAGCAAAACGGGAGGGGGAAGGGGGTCAGCTGCCTGTGATTGCGCTACAACAATGTCCATGTCATCTTTCCGCGCTTACATCGGGTTGAGGATTAGCCCCCTTGCCTTTTTCCAAGACCACAGACCCCCCCTCGCAACTCTCCCAAACCCACACACACACAGCTAGGGAAGAGATGAGATAAAACTTAAAACAGATAGTTCCCCCCATTTTGTGCCGTTTTCCACTTCTGTGGCCAAAAGCAAGTTAACAACAGCATGACACCCTTGTTGACCAGCCTCCCTTGGGCCCATTTTCTCACAAGTGGCATGTAGCGATGGCAAAACTGGTTTTTCATCTGATAAACCTTTTTACAGATTTCTATTGAATCGCCAGTGGTGGTTTGGAACTTACCACAAGAACATATAGAACGTTTCTGTGTACACCTTTGCGAGCTGCCTTGTACATTTGGAAGACTGGAAAAAACTCAACTTTAACTGACATTTACGTGCCAACAGAAAAATTCGATTTTTTTTTTGTTTGTTGCAAGTAAAATTGGCAACGGTAATCAGTGGAATAATTTTAAATATTTATTAATTATCAACTTTGATACATTTTGTCCCCACCATAATGGAAATCCTTATTGTTGCAAATTGCATCACCATAAATATTTCAATGCAATGAAGAGCATAAAGCCATTTTCGTTGGTATTCCGTAATTGGAAAAATGTAAAGTTTTTCTTGCACTTCAAGGTTTGTTTTGCCAATAGCAATTTAATGTAATGGCACCAAAATCTTAAACAATTTGTTTTTTAATTTGAAATCAATCACACTTTTTATATGAGGAGGCCAACCTGTTTTCAACTGAAAGGCTTTGTCTCATAAGATTACTAGTGCACGAATAATTTAGCTACTGAGAAAAACAGAAGTTTAATGGAAACAAAACCAAGTTGTCCGTTTAAGATTGAGATTTCTGAATAAGCTCCCTCACTTTCCTTAAAGACCCAAAACCTTGTTTTTAAGAACAAAACTTTCCCACAAAATAAAATCCCTCAAGGAATGTTGTGCCAAAAAAGCGCCCTAAACAGAACCCTAGCTTTGCCTACTGAATCCCCTAGAAAGCCCATTTTTTGGTGAAAAGACTGAATATATCCCCATTTTTTTAAAACCGGAAAAAGAAATCCTCCGCTCCCATATGTGCCGCTTAAACGTCAAACATGGGTTATCGACGTTTTTTATAAACACAATAATGTTTTCTCATTATTTTTTTAACTACCATACAACTAACGGAGCCCACACTATCTCCCCCTCTGAACCCGCCTGTAAGTTTCTCCATTTTCCCCACTATCATCCTATCCATTATTCTGAAAAAAATGCCCAGGAAAGTAATCCGTAAAATAACCGGCCCCTCCTATAAAGCCATCTCCCTCCGTTTTTTTAATTCCAAATTTGTAAATAGACTAGCTTTTTATTTTGTGCCGCACAAAAGAATTTGCAAAGGCCCCCTTAATTTTCGGGTTTTTGACTTGAACTTCTTTTTTTTCCACGAATACAATCTCCGACACACCCTCTCATAAAAAGCAACAGCTTGAATTTGTGAAGAATAGGTTAGTTTCCCCGTTGACAGCAGCATACATATCTTTTTTGTTAAAGAGAAGGAACTTATTAGGTGGCCTTATGGCCTTATTAGAAGTTCGTGTGCCGTCGCCCCCCTGAAACGGCTCAGGAAAATTGTTTGTCTTTTTTTTTCAATATAAGACCAAAAAAAAAACCATTAAAATTGTTCAGAGTGCACGCCCATGATTAGTAAACTCGAAAACCAATGCCCCAACAATGTGAACAATAGCCAAGCCCATTTCAATAAGTTCGCCTATCGCTTGAAACACTTTTAGTAAAACACAGGAAAAGAAGAATAAGACCTCAATACCATATGCAATAAATTTAGGCTTTAAAAGCGATGATTCTGCACTACATAAACTCCTAGACTACGAAATCCCTGCAACCATGAATGAACAACAAATACATCCGGATGCCTTATTCAAAAAGGAGAAAAAGGCTTTGTATCTCCTCTTCTTCCACAGATGTCACCGCTAAAGAAAATGATGTCAATTTCCAGCAATAATGAACAAAAACAAGGCACAATTCTTTCTGCGTCCGGTCAACCTTTTTGGTGTGACTAAGTGTCATTTTTAACGAAATTCCGCCATCAAGCTAGATCTCAAGTGGCAGCAGCTGAGGAACTGGGGATCTTCATTTGATTAGCAGCCTTAGGTAATATTGCCGCTTCTATACATTCCACAGTCAAATGTTCCCAAGTGGCTACAACCTGACCATCAGTCCCTAGCGCCAGTTGCAACAATCCATCAGGACCGCTCAGCTCTTCTTTTAGTTCAGCTCAGGAGTTTCCCCATCCCCGTTTTCTGGAGCGCATGGACTAAGGATGGATGAATGGGAATGATGGACGAATGGATAGGGCGTGGGTGCTTCTACAAGTGCTTGTGCTTTCCATGCCTACTTACCACAAATACTCTCGGCAATCTGCCAATGGCCTTATTCCTCTCTAAAACATAATGTTTCCTATTAACCAAAATACACGATGAGAGTCTCCGAAGCACCTTGGGTGATGACACGGCATAGTTATCGTCACTTAAATAACTAAATGCATGGACACGCTTGCAAATTACTGCAGCTTCTCCTAAGCCCAGAGTAACCCCTAAACCACAAATTATAACCCAGTACTAGGCTAAGTGCAACGCAGAATGGTAAACATCGGGGTACCGAAGTTCGGTTGTACCTAATGATCTGGTAGAAACGGATTAATAATTGCATGTAACGTTATGCGTTGGATCTTGGCGATACCGCGCTAGGGGCGCTGTAGACTGCGCTTCCACCGCAACGACGTAGAGAGACGGAACATTCCCTTTAACCGCACTCGCAGCCGAACGAGAACGATGAGACCTTCGAAAAACCGAGCAGTGCCGTGCCCCCAGCCGCTCGCATCACTTCTGAGGTAAAAATAATAATAAATACACAAAATAATCGCGGGGAAACCGGCACAAGTTATCCACTGTGTTTTTTCTGGAGATTAAGTTAGCCACAAGGTGTTTCATTTACACAAACGCTGAACATCGTGCCGCAACGTTGCAAGACTCTCGCGCCTTCCCACTCGTGCACAAATAATACATTTAATTCATCTGTCAATAGTGCCAAGTGCGAGAAGCGAGAGGTCCGGGCTGTTTTCTGAACTTACCGAGAGGGCTTTTAAGGAGGCATTAAGTGCAATCCACACCGCGACCCACATAGGTGCAGCGGCTGCAATGGGTTCCGAGCGCGCTTGCGGCGATACCGACGTCGTGTTTCTCGACGCGCTTCAGACGGACGCCGGCGTTGTTCTGGACTCGCGCCGAGTAAAGACGCGGTTCAACATGGATTTAACGAACCGCAGTGAAATAACCAACATAAGCACACGCGGCGTGTGGGCTGGAGAGTATTGTCGGTGGGCATATGGTCTAGTTAAAATAGCAGGCTTTTATCATTTCTGCATCAGATTCACATGGGCACTTTTGTTTTTTTTGGCCGGAAGTCAAAATACAAGCGTGTGGGTGCTAATAACAGCAATCGCGCTAGCACTGCGATCCCTATGTGTGTTGAGAGATGCTAATTTAGACACATTACTTTGAACGCACCGCATCTTATTAGTCATACTTAATACATAATTTATATTAGTCTATGTATTCAGACTAACTCAAAAACACAGTAGTCTATCAGAAATTATGCGTTGTGTGTTGTGCGTGTTGTGTGGTAATATATACATAGTATATAGCACACACCCTCCACACTCGCACACACACACAAGAATAATTTCTGAAGCTACTGTGTTTTTGAGTAGCTAAATACATTATTGCCACAGGATACAAGTTTTTCTACTTGATAAGTCAGTTGCAATGCTTATTTTAATCTTTACCTTTGAAATATGATTGTATGCAAATTATGATGTAGAACAAAACGTGAAAGTCTCTTCAAGTATTGTCCCAGACCTGATTTTACTCATAAATCAAAAGCCGCTATCAAAACCAAAAACCAATGGAAATCCCCGCGGGAAGCCATGGCGAATTAGGTTGCGAATTGACTTCATGACTAAAGAGCTCTATTTTGATCAGTTAAAAGGAGAAAACAAAGCAAAAACCTAAAAGTGCTTGGCAAGAGGCTGGTGGAAATGGATGTTGTGTATATGATTAGCTACTCATAGTGCCATCCACTGGTTTACATGCAGAACAGCACCTGAGGGCAAGCTACTGTAATCAACCATGTCCAGTTTTTCATGTTAGACAGGCAGCAATAAAACAAAGTGTGCAGTAATGTCTTTAGATGTGTCCTCATTTTTGCTCACTCGTCTAGTAAAATATGACATTGACCATGTAGTGAATAGTCAGTGAGAACGAGCGACACATTTCCAGACCACCATATTCGGAGATTGTCTAATTGACTTCACCATCAATTTTCTGTATTTATGTATGATTACATATAATGGTTGAAATGTGTCAATATTCAATACAAAACTATGTCCTTGGTATACTGCAGAGAGGTCACGTAATACATGCTCAGGTGCCCTTGGGTCTTGAAATTCAGCGTTTAATCCAAGGGCACAGCGCACTTGCTTGTCTTCCCTGTGGGTGAACGTCTCATAAAGAATGTGTATGCTCACTAGGAACAAAGGGATACCTGTGTATGAGTCACACACACTGAATATGCTTGAAGTGCAAAAAAGATGTCAGTCGTAATGAAGATAAAGTTTCTTTTGAATTCTGAACGACGACTGTACAATCCAAATTGGGGGGACCTAAAGCTGAGCTTTTCCGTGTGGTTCAATTTACTCAACTTCTCTGTTTTTTTTTTGAAGAGGAAACAGTAAGCTGTTCTTCCTGCCAGCAATTTGAGCACGTTATGTGGTTGTAAGATCTCCAGACGAGCCCTGACGATGCCAGATTATTTCAGCACTCTTAGACAGTGCGAGTGGCTCCACGCAGTTCCTGCAGAATCGGAGCTTCTAGAATCCGGCAGGTGTTTTTTTTGTTATTAGATTATTTGGCCATTTTGATAATGACTGTGAACAAAGACGGTTGCTGGGGGGGGGGGGGGCCTGAAAATGGCCCTGAGGGGGGCAGTATACACATGTGGAAACCCTTTTAGCATGGTTTAATGTTATTTTGCTATCAGTGGAGATGGGTTTATACTGTCTTGGGCTAAAATTCAGAACTGAAGATTTGGAACCCTTCAATTCATGCATTTGAACTGGAATGCACTTGTGGCCAAGATGTTGTGAATGGAAGAGATGAAGAGCAAGTTCTTGGGCAAACTCACAAGTTTATAAACTATAAACTACAAAATTAGTATAGTTCACCTAAAATGAAAAATTGCTGAAAATTGTCCTCACTCTCATCCATCCAAGAGTAGATGAGTGTGTTTCTTCATCAGATTGCCAGAAATGTAGCATTACATCACTTGCTCAGCAATGGATCCTCTGCAGTGAATGGGTGGCCGTCGCTTTTGGCCAAAGACGAATCCATAACAGCGCTTCCTCCAGTGCAAAAGTCTATCCCTGTTGCTCAGGACGCGTTTTCGCTTGTCAATGTTCTTGAGCTGTGCTATTCTCATCTCTGATTCAGACAATGACTTTTTCACATGAAGAATGCAATCTTATGTGGTAGAGGCTATTGTTGAAATTAAAAAGCATCTTCATGAAGGGTGGTTCATACAAACACGCAGCTTTTGGCTTCATAAGACGTTAATTGATGGACTGGAGTGGTGTGGATAACTTCTGGATTCTGACGGCACCCATTGACTCCAATGGTGAGCAAGTGATTTAATGCTTAATTTCTCCAAATCTGTTCTGATAAAGAAAAAACAAACTCATCTAGATCTTGGATGGCCTGAGGGTACATTTTCAGCAATTTTTCATTTTCGGGTGAACTATTACTTTGATTTTGTAGTTTATAGTTATAAATTGTGGTGCAAGAAATTGCTCTTCCTGTCATTCCAATTGAGGATGAGTACGTTTTTAGCAGTTTTTGATTTTTAGATGAACTAAAAGGTCAATAAAGAAACTTGTGCCAACCTTCCTGAGACTGACAGAGAAAGGTATATCTATGTCACCGTTGATTCTGAGGAATTATTGAGTCTCTTTAAAGCCCTTAAAATGACACTGAACAGCTTTCAATTAGCAGTCTAGGAAGAAGAAAGAGCTTGCCACTGCAGTGTATAAATGGCTCCAGAAATCTGACAGATGGAGAACTGACATTGAGAACGAGTTTATTTGCTGTCAGAGCTGAAAGCAGGATGAGATGTCATTTGACGACAGACTCTGCACAGGATGATGTTCACATTAAGTGAACCAAAGCGGCACTAGAAGATGAAGGCAATATTTGGGATGGAATGTTAATGTATTGCTGCACAGTATGCACTGCATAATATTTATTAATGTAGTACGCACTATGCTTACTATCACTATTACTATTAATGTCTTAACTTTTAGTGGTTAGTGCATTGCTTTGTAGGTATACAGTATTACATGCATGTTTTGCATATGCATTTTGCATATCTGAATACAAACTGTAAAACTATGAGAATGCCATTTCAAACCCTCGTTCTTCGTCCTCCTGCCCTCTCTCTCTCTCTCTCTCCTCTCACGGGAATAAATCTCACTCTGGCCAAACTCCTGGGATTATCTAGGATTACTGCACGGTAAGAAAACATCACCAGATTTAATGTGATCAGGGTAAGACTGGCAAAACCTATTACTTGGAGGCAGATCATGCTGTTTGAGTCAAGATCTCTCACACATATGTGTCCAGTTCTCAGAACCGATCTAAAAGTTCACTGTTTATGTGTATTTTCTCACTAAGCGTTTTTAAATTCGATACTCAGCTTCAATCAGTCATTAAACGTGTAATGAGAGGTACAGGGAGGGGGCGTCTGTCTTTTCTGTATTAAGTTAGGGACTAAATTAAATAACGTGAAGGAGCTGATTAAATTTGCAATGTCTGCTGTCTCCTGTCATTAATTTTACAGAGTGTGAATTTGGCACGGTGCAGTCAGCTCTGATGCGGTCGCAGCAGTTCACCCGTCACCGAGACAGCACGCCTCAGCCCTCCGGTCATGTCCCTGGAAAACTCAGCCGAGGGGGCAGAGAAACAGAGGCGGGACACTGGGTCTGTCAATCAAATTGACCCAGAGGACGCACAGACACGATCACCTCGCTGCATGTAGGACAGTCGTCACCCAAAGTGATTGGATTGTTTCCCAAATGTTCTCATTCTAAAAAGGTTTAAATGTATTGTAACAAATCTATGTTGTTCAGCGCAGACACGTTTATGCAAAGCAACTTGTAATGCACTGCAGCAAACTGGGGTTATAGGGTTCACCTAAAAAATATAAATCATGTCAACCCATATGACTTTCATTAATTCAATTTGTGTCACATTTACACTACCGAGGATGAGATTTTGTAAAAAAATGTTTTTAAAAGAAGTAAATTAGGATGCATTTATATGATCAAAAATGTGACACTGGCTGTGAAAACCCAGCTAAAGCCATTTTTTGTGATGTACTGTTTTTTTTACATAAAATCATCCTCATATGGTAAAGAACATTGTGTAGAAATTTAACCTTGATTTCTTTAATATTGACTGAGTAAGGTCATGTCAAAGATTGAAATTACAGTGAAATTTAATTTTAATGCTTGTTATCTCATCATTAGATTCTGAGACTTTAGCCTGGATTTCACAGACAGGGTCACAAATACACTAAAACCTGTTATATTGTGAAATATTATTACAATATAAAATAGATGTTTTGTATTTTAATATATATTTAAATGTAATTTATTCCTGCGATGCAAAACTGAATTTTCAGCATCACTAATCCAGTCTTCAGTGTCACATGATCCTTCAGAAATCATTCTAATATGCTGATTTGCAAGAATCATTCTGATTATTATAAATGATGAAAACAGTTGTGCTGCTTCATATTTTTGTGGAAATCATGATTTCAGAATTCTTTTATGAATAGTAAGTAATTTTAATCAAATTAATGCTGACTAAATATTAATTTCTTTAAAAAAAAAATATATATAAATTTACTGACCCCAAACTTTTTAAATCGCTCAATTGTTATGAATGCCATGTTTCCTGGCATGTCCCCCACGTGTGACACAAAAACATTAAAGCAACAAATAAGCGACATGAGTCATCTTACACCAGTGAGTTTGTTTCCCATGTATAAACGTCTGTGGCCAACCAAAAAGTATATCTGGCTGACATGTATCTGCACTTCTACTGCTTGCAGGTAATCCACTAAGAATGTTCATCTTTTTCAAGCTGGTTTGAGGGCTGTAACGCAGAAATGATTTCAAAGACAGGAAGTTGTTGTATTGAGGTCAAACCAACTTAAAAGACAGTAACATCCCGCTCTCTCAAGCCACAGAGGACGCAGCGGGGACGAACTGCAGAATGGTAGGAAAAAACAGGCCTAAATCTTCACACAAAAACAGCAACTTCAGAGGGGAACAAGCACAGAAAACCCACAATCCTCCACAACCAGCGATGCAGCCCTGCTTTCACATAAAAAAAGGCTCACTCGCTACCCTCCTATCAGCTACAACAAGACGCTGTGAAGTCAGGGATGAGCTGGGTTCACGCTGCGCTCCTGCACTTCTCTAAGCGCTCTGAACTCCCCCTTACAGGGCTGAAGGATTGTTCACGCTTCTCTTTTTGGAAATGCTGACATTCAGTCGTAAAGTAGGCCACTCGTTTTTGGCATTGCCTATGAAATACATTTAAAGTCAACATGGACTCAGTATGGCTCTATTTACTCTCTTAATACACATTCCCAATCTCATTGTACACGATTTATTGAAGCTAAATTTAAAAGTTTGTCTTCGTAATCTTTCTTCAAAACGATTTTCCTTTTCGGCTGTTGCCACAGGCCACGCAGACGATTAGTTAAAGTCAACAAATAGCCAAATAGCTTCGCTTTTAGTAATGCAGCCTTTCAAAAAGCTGACCAATACTTTTCAATAATTTGATTGGTTCTGACCAAAATCACTTAAATGTATTGTAAAATTCACATCTCGTTTTTGGCATAGTAGCATGAAAACTTGAACTCAGAATGTTCCTATTTACTTTATTAATTCACGTTCCTGATTTCAGTGTGCATGAATAATAAAGGCTGCTATTTGCAAACGAAAAAAGTTGTCTTGTAATCTTTCTTAGAAACAGCTTTCATTTTTGGCTTTTACCACAGACCATGCAGACGATTAGTTAACCAATAGCTAAATAGAGTGCTGCTAAAACCTGCAAACGAGTTTGCACTTCTGATTCCATTGTCTTCAAGTCAGTGAGTTTTTTTTTAATGGTGTTTTGGATAAATACAAGGGCATAGAATTAAGTAGGGATACTCGGGCCATGTCCCTACCAATATCCAGCGACTACCAAACTGTTCCTAGCAATAATTTTCTTACAATTAAATACATGTGTATGAAGCCACTGTTGTTGTAATTTTGGCCACATCTGAAATTGTATCTGAAGCCATTGATATTACCTGAGAAGTTAAAGCAAATATGCTAGAAAACCGGCATGCACTTTCAAGGATGCACATTTAAGAACATTTAAGGTAGAAGTGTTTAAGACATACGTGCACAGTTCAGTTGAATGATTAAACTTTATGTTGTTATGCTGTTTTGCGTTCATCTGCTTCTCCCATTTGCTCTTTTTACATTGACTATCACTCTATATAGACTAATGTAATCCGATACAACAATCATTTCTTAAACATTTATTACAATATATACTGATAAATTGAACATTTATTTCAATGGTATGAGATGACTGGATGCTTTCAACTGATTTCCTATTGCAGTGGCAAAACGATTGAAAATATAGTGAATTAAGCTACAAACTCGATCAGAATGCACAATTTTTCCATCTGACATGTATTTTGAGCTGCAGCTCGTCATATAAATGCAGTGTTTCATTAGTTAGCAGTAAACCGGTTACTTCACCATATGTTTGTAGATTTAAGTGTTGGATGTTCTCTTTGGAATGGAAATATGGATATTTTATTTGTAAACATCAATGCTTTTCATTTATAATCCTATAATTAATAATTCATTACATTTTATATAGCGCTTTTCTAGGCACTCCAAGCGCTTTACATTGTCAGGGGGTATCTCCTCATCCAACACCAGTGTGCAGCATCCACCTGGATGATGCTACGGCAGCCATAGTGCGCCAGAACGCAAACCCACACACCAGCTTATTGGTGGAGAGGAGACAGAGTGATGAAGCCCATCAGTAGATATGGGGATTGTTAGGAGGCCGTGATGATCAGAGGCCAATGGGCAAATTGCCGAGGTCACACCTCTACTCTTTTTCAAAAGACATCCTGGGATTTTTTTAATGACCACAGAGAGTCAGGACCTCGGTTTAACGTCTCATCCGAAAGATGGTGCTTTTTTTTGTCAGCATAGTGTCCCCGTCACTACACTGGGGGCGTTAGGACCCACACAGACCCACAGGGTGAGCACCCCGTGCTGGTCTCACTAACACCTCTTTCAGCAGCAACCTAGTTTTCTGCCGAGTGACATGACTTGCCTTAAAGGGGCTTTGATTTAATGAAGGTGACGTTGAAGTCATGTGACCGTGGTGTAGTTCATTTATATATATTCTGTCGTTATCGTAGAATTAGTTGCAATTATTTGTGAAGATTATCATGATGAATAAAATGTGTAAGAATTATAAACTTTTGTTGGTCACAGAGCTTTTTTTCTGCAATAATCCAAAAGCCAATGGGTTTTGTCAAGGGAAAGGGGTGAAAAATACACATTCTCTGCAGCACTCTAACGCAGCCTTTCTAAAATCTTGCTAGTACTTTTGAATGATTTGACCGTTTCCAACCACAATAACTTAAGCACATCTTAAAAATCATATAATTATGATTTCTGAAATCATAAGTAGGGACATCCAATGAAGGCTTGAAGGCATGATCAAGCATTATTGATTTCTGTAAGTGGTTTTTTTTGTAGTTTAAATCTTAATGAGAAGGAAAAGAAAAAAGAGAATGAAACAAATAAAGCGAGAGGGAAGGACCCGGGCAGAGCAGACTGTGTAATTTAGCTGCATGTATATTTCAGCGTTTGTGTTTGTGCGTGTCTCGGCACGCCACACAAGAGTCTCTGTCCTTAAGACGCAGCGGGGGGCACAAAGCTGATGAGGGTTGTTTGTGAAACGACGGGTATTTAAAATGCCAGCACACATACTAGACACGAGCAGACTGGCATTAAAGACCACTGCGGCGCTCTGGCACGCTCTTAAGAAGATTTCTTTTAATTGGCCCTCAGAGATGCCCGGATTACCCGCGAATTCAGTCTGTGCGACTGTGTTCAGCACTGATAAAAAGAGTTAAAAGAGGTTTAGCTTGGTCAAAACTATACACTTGAAATCGGATTTGGTTCTCTTTTCAATGGGTGTGTTACAAATAAACATGCTAACATTGAAAATAAACACATTTTACTGTGGTGTTGATATGATAATTAACCTATGCCTAACTTGGTAAACCTGTCAATTTGTGGGACACAGATCACGACGCGCACTAATTGGACTCTAAACATCATAATTGCCTCTTTAGCTGTCGACATAATAGCTGCACATTAGCGAGTTCAAATTCACATGTGCTAGACTGTTGCACTGCATCAAATGACTTTAGCAGCACCAACAGGAAATTGTATAAAGAAACAACACTAAATAGCAGCAGATTAAAGTTCTTTCTGCTGGTGAATAGAGCCTTCTTTTTAAACTCCACATAAAAAGAGCCTAGTGCATTAGTTTTTCCAAAAACACGTTACAATAAGGTCCTATATGTTAACGTAAGCTAACATGAACTACAAATATAATTGTTCATTGTTTGTTCATGTTACTTTGAGAATTGGTATGCAATTACTACCCTGTGGCACATTCTGTACACCCTAGCAGAATGTGAATTTTTTTGCTGCAAAAACTCCTTTATTCCAAAAAATATAATAATATCTTATATGTTTACTTTCAGCAGATCCCAGTTGTGTTCAGATTTTCAACAGTTACATGGTCAGTTATGCAGGAACACTCACTATGACCAACTATACAGCCACCTAGTAAAATCTGATTTTAATAAATGCACACTGGTGCAGAACGACACGGGATGAGAACAATACAATGTTCTTTTATGATCGAACTATTCTATTCCTTTAATAACGAATATATCATCGCCATAATGTTTTTCTTCATTAACAGCACAATGGATTATAAATAAGTACATGAAGGGCTCCGCGTTCAGGCCGACGGTGCTTGTGTTTTACAGGTCTCTGTGTGGCTGTTAATCAAGCGCTGCGAGAGCTGAGAGGTAGTTTGAGGAATTGCCCCTCACAGACCCCTGGTGGGGTGTTAATGAGCGGACCGCTTGAGCTCAGCGGGGTCTTGCTGCTCTGGTAGCCTGTTAGTGGGATTGTGGTAAATTTGAGGCAGTGGTGGGAAGATTGTGTCCTTACGCTAACCCTTGCTGCTGGCTAGAAACTACAATTACCCTTACAGTCGTTCCTGCAAGAGATTCTAAATGTGTTTGCCCTCAAGCTGGAAACACATTCTCCTGTTTTACTTTTTTTTCTTTGGTTATGTTCAGAATGGTATACTATATGCTACTCATACTAATTTGTGCAGGGTGCAGTATGTATACTTGGCAGGGGGTGCAAATTTTCAATATGCATGAAATACTAGTGCATTTTCCAAAATGTGCAGTATACAACCAGTGCACACTGTGTGGAATCATGTATCCCAGAATGCAATGTGCTCGACTTGGCCTTACATTTCCTGTGAGATAAGTAAACAGGAAACAGTTTCAACCACAATTTTAAACTTCTCTACTAAATATTTAATTAGACTGATAAAAGTTTTTTTTTGAACAAACAAATATGATGATCAATATTATTATTAATTTTATAATCAGTTTCCAAGGAGATATCTGTTTACATTTATCATTAAATATTGCATTGTTTTTCATACTTTATAAATTATAATAGGCATTAAAGAGTGTTATTTTGGTATTTTTATGTACTATTATTTATTAATATTTTGTATTTTTTTTTATGTATTTTCAGTTTTCATGTTAATTTAAGCTTTAATATTTTTAGTAATTTTGTTATGTAGCTTTTTTTGTCACTTGTTATTTTTTTAAGATTCTATTTTTTGTTTCATTTAATTCTTATTTCAGTTTTAGTTTTGACGACTTTTGTACATTCAACGTAAACGCAGTGTTGCTTTCTTTTTAAAGTTTTCAATTTTAAATTTTTCATCTAATATTTAACCATTATATTAAGCTTCACAATGAACTCAAAGTGCAGTTTTTTATGTTTTATTTTACTTATAACAACAACACTGTGTATAGGTCTTGCAGTAGTCAATACGCTAATATTTCCATCCTGATTATAGTCTCTTCTGAGCTCAGATTTGGCTCATCGGTAATTATCTTGTCCTCCTTCTGAGGCTGGTACCACACTGTAAAAAACAATCCGTAAATTTACAGAAAAAACCGGCAGTGTGGTTACGCGGAAATTTTACGTTTTAGGTTGACGGTATTTTTATAAACTTAAATTTACAGTTAAATACCGTATTTTAACTGATATAATGTTAATATACCAACATATTGATGTACTGAAATCTGTTTTGTTCCTTTGTGGTTACACTGATAACCACCAAATGCAGGTGTTGATGAGAAAGTCACATGATGAACCAAGCCCATCACAAGCAACTTTTAGATAATAACATGTATAGAAGGTGCACAGTGTGTCATTCTTACAAACACCAAACCCCATCACGGTAACACACATGAAACTGAAATAATAATGCAATAAACATTCATTTAACAACTTTAGGTGTAACACACAACCCTAATATACTAAACTGATAAGAAAAAACTAAGACATATTTATTTCAACAAAAAAACATAAAATTTAAAATTTTTAACGCAGGGAATTCTGGGAATGTCAATGTACGGTTATTCACTGTAAATTATACGATATTTTTTACTTCTAAAAACGGTATACTACCGTAAAATTGATGTCAAATATATGTAATGTCCAATACAGTTTTTCACCGTATATAGTAGGGGATTTTACCATTAACCATTTAACAGGTTTTTTTATTGTAGCCTTTTTACAGTCTTTTACCGTTAAATTCACAGTCCTTTTTTACAGTGCATGATGGTTGGCTGAACAAACTCAGGGTTACAGGATTAGTTTTGAGTTGATAAAACCAAACCTGTCCAATCCGGCTTTGTTGGTACCATGAAGCTGATCATCAACTTTCTCTGTCAACTCAGGCTTGATCCTGAGTTAATGAAGCACGTGCACATGAAAGAGTGACATCAGTAATGAACAGCCAATCACATGCCTTGAAACTGTGATTTAGTCAGTTCGATTCACTACCAAAGATTAAAAGATTCAACAATATGAAGAATTTAAACACATTTACAAGATGAAACGATCTATACATGAAAGAGGAAAACTTAAAGAGTTTTATCGAGTTCCACGTGGGGCAGTCGTGGCCTAAGGGTTAGAGAGTCGGACTCATAACCCAAAGGTTTGGGTTTGAGTCGCGTACCGGCAGGGATTGTAGGGGGGGGACTGAATGTACAGCGCTCTCTCCCACCTTCAATACCACGACTAAGGTGCCCTTGAGCAAGGCACTGAACCCCCAACTGCTCCCCGGGCGCCGCAGCTCCGGGTGTGTGTTCACTGCTGTGTGTGTGTTCACTTTCGATGGGTAAATGCAGAGCACTAATTCTGAGTATGGTCACCATACTTGCTCAGCAAAAGCGATTTGATTGTGACTTCCTGATAATATTTATAGGTATAAAAACACTTACAAATCTAAGCTCATATGTAGTCATGTTTAAAGCTATTGATTCTAAAACTTATTTATATTGCATATTATCTATACGTTTATATTAGTTTAAAAATAATCTAAGATAGCTTGTGTAATGGATTAAGGGTATAATAGTTATATAAATCATATAAAATAATTATAACAAATAATTATCTCTAAAAATCTGACAATTTTATCTTTAAAAATGTTTTTCTATGTAGCGTCCTCTAATTTGGAATGAGAGAAATTGTGGGAGTGGCTTTATTGCATCAGAGATGTGTCTCTTTTCTTGAAGTTGATTGGTCAAATTTCAGTTTGCGATCTCTATACTAGAACCTGGAGCAGGTTAGCTGTGGAGCATAAGTTACTAAGGCAATGAATGCTGCTAAAAGCCAAGCCACTTTCATGGTACCTAAAACACAGGATTGGTGCAAACTAAACCCAAACTTACCTGGCTAGCCAGCTAATCCAGCTTCATGGTACAGGCCCCTGGACTCTTCTGGTATTATGTCAGTGGACACCTGTAGCTCTGTGATTAAGCACAGGGTAATCATGAGCTCAAAGAGCTGCTTCCATATGCAGAGATTCCCTGCGGTTCCTCAGAATATCCAACACGTACTAACTGTCAACAGAGCATATGAACAAGTGACCGTTTATGTTTCTGATCTATTTAATTAGCATGCATGCAAATGTTGTCAGATATTCACCAAAGTTTAATACTTAGGGGTTTGTTCATATTTCTAACATCTCCTGACCTGATTTTTTTTGTCGAAAGACGAGAGCTTCTCATCACTCACACCTTTGGCTCTGACAGGTCTTGTTTTACAGAACTTAATACTCCTCAGAGGAGAAGAGACCGTTTGGCGGACATCATGTGCTGACTCACTCCTCTGTTCTCACTGGGAAGATTAAAGGTGTGTGTGTCTTCACCAGGCAAGCACAAATTTCCCTTAATGTTTCTCCCATCAGTCCTTTATGGGTCTAATCTCTTTCAGGTTCCATCCCGCCTGCGCTATTGATCCTCTCAGTGCTGCCGACAGAAACTACACGCAGCTGTTTGATCTGAGACAGACAGATGTGCTCGAGACTAAAAGTGATGGAGGATTCTTGCCCACGGAGAGGTTTGAGGGCTATGGATCACTTTGTTACTTTCATAGCTTACCTTGGGCAAGTTATCTGATAATAAACAAGATGGCAGACATGACATGAGAAGTGAAACTTTTGGCATAGTTGGACATAAAAGGCATTAAAGAGGTCATAACATAAATTTTTTATCATTCCATTTTTTCCCTAAAGTCCACTCATAATGTAAGTCGAGGTTTTTGGCACCAAAAACAGTCGTATTTTAATTTTTCATAACCATTTCACCTCTCTTTGAACCTTTTCAGGGTTTTTTTTATCACTGTGTTTTGTACAGTGTGGTCCAAATGTCTGAGACCAACAGTGAAATGCTTCATTTTTTTATTATTGTCTAATTTAAAAATAAATAACTATGAATTTTCATTACAAATTATATTATGAACATAATTTAAGTGAAACATTTTGACTTATTTATTTGACTATTTTTGTCTCGTTTTGCTTTAATGACAGTAACACTTGAGCTGACATTTCAAAACACTGAATTGGATGGGGAATAACACTTAATAGGCGTCGTTGGGTGGTTTCATGATTGTGACATCAACACCATAAATTCAGAATGAGACGTGTTTGCAGCTTAGAATTAAAGCTCTTTTTGGACTGTGGAGTACGTTTTGAGTTCTAAAAGTTGCAGTAGTTGTTCACTTTAATTTAACGTAACAGCATAAGAAGCCATTTGTAACTTTAATACACCAGTGTTTTGAGGCTTTCAGTGTCATTCGCTTCCAGTTATTTTAACAGTAGAAAAACAGTCTGTTATGCTGCTTGATATTGCAAACTGGCATTTGTTATCATATTGTTTTAATGTATTATCATAGTCATAAACACACTGTTATGTACCGTTTTCAGCATTTTGTTATCCTTCTCTACAGTATAGAAGCTTATTCTTGCACATTCAAAGTCAGTCTCGCACATTCAAAGAAAACAGCTGTGCATCCCATCCGCATTTTGGTAAAAAAAAAAAAAAAAATCTATTTGCTTTTGCATTTTCTTCTGTTAGATTTTATCATGCACGTTTCTGCACTGCATGTCTTAACATCCTCTTTACATGAAGACCTTGATCTAACAGCCAAATAGCACGTTGGCAAAAAGCAGTTAGTCACATCAAAAAGACAATTAGATGCTCTACAGGCAGTAAAACCTTTAATAGCCATAATTAACCATTAACCTTCATTGAATATGACTCTAATGGAGCCCATTCACAAAGGCATTTAAAGGGTTAAAGCCAGTAAATGCACTCATCATTTGGTGAGCTCGCTCCTTATTCACTGTGATTCTCTGAAAAGCTCCTAATGGTGGACCAGTAGACATTTTCATTACTTTTCATGGCCCGTGCCAGTCAGTCTGAGGTCCATTATGTCTGCAGAACGACTCACCGAGGGTAAATTTGCCCTGTGTAGGTTGAAACGTTTCTGAGGTGTCAAGTGGACAATAAAAGGGGAGAGAATATGAAATTTGGGCCAAACAGGCTGTAATCGGCTCTTGAAAGGACTGAGAAAGGTTGAAAGGTGCCCATGGTGAGACGCGTGACCTGCTGCTGAATTCAAAAACTGAGTTTTAAATTTCTTTCCTTTACCATGAGAAGAAAGTGTGTAAGGTTGATAGTCGTCACATAGCGATCCAGACGAGTATGCGCATCTGCAAGCTTATCTCCTTATGTATATTCAAATAACAATTTAAAAACTGCAAATACTGTGTTTTCAATCTACTATTGTCATTTCAAAATAATTATAACGGCCATTTTGCACATCAGGCATATGCAAAAACAATCACAGTATGCTGCCTTATAACCAACCCGATCACATTATTATTCATAGGTATTTGTACGCAAAGTGTGGTTCTAGCAAACATAAAATTTTTTTTTACATCTGAATAAACACTGATGCATATGATATCACAGACAGTTTCTGTAAGCCCTTTGACTTGCAACTTCAGAATAGATTACTTTAGAAGCAAGTGCTGTGACTATATACTGTATATATCTTAGAGATACTTTTTTCTTATATATTTGTATTTAATATTAATTAATAATATGTTTTTATTATTAGTTAATATTAATTACATTTTAAAAACTTTGATTAAAACATGTCTTAAACGTAGCAGTCTGATCAAATGATGATTAAAAAAAATAAATGGCAAAAATCATCATTAGTATAACTATCAGTTCATTGATCAAACTGAAAATCAAAGGTCAAATTAAATGCATTGCATTGGGAAAAGCACATTTTGGCACATATAGTAGAGATCCGGGTATGCATACTTTGCAAATTAGCATGCTATTCTGTCCACCGTTAAAAAATATGTGCACACGTTAACGTATACCTACAAATCATCCTAATGCAACTTATGCAACTTACAACATATTGTGTGTAACTCCGAGACACTCATGAAACACAAGTCCCCTCAGCAGCTGCAGACGAGTTTATTTTAGACTTTTGTTTGATTGTGCTTTTTGTTCCCAGGGAGGGTATAATTTGGTGCATGAGCGCCTGAGGGGGTGAAGAATACCCCTGCATAATTAAAACGATACAAACGGAGGGAGAGTATTGATTAATTCATGATGAAGATTCAGAGAGATCAGATTAAACAGCGTTTGATCATAAAGAATTGGCTGTTAAAGATGCAGCACTAATCCATCTGCTACAGCGACTAACTCCACATATGCTAAATTATGAACACTTCACTGACATCTGAAGTGGTGTGGAATTAGTTGATTGTGTTGTACAGTTGTCAAGGTGCTTTATTCTGAAAGAGATCTGTTATGAAAGATAATCCAATAAGCTGTATGTTTTCATGTTTAAATGCTGGTTAAATGATTTAGTGATGAGTCAGAATTAGATGCTAAAACAGCCTTCAGAAAATATGCAGTGGTACATTTTTTAAAGGAATAGTTCATATAACAAAATCATGAGAATTGTCATGCAGATCTTTTACATACAACAATGTTCATACTGACCTACTTGTATACTTTTATGGAGGTTTCATGATGTTTTCTATTTCTAGGGCTTGTCAGGTATAGTCAGTGTGAGCAATGAAGCTGAGTGAAGATTCTTTAAAAAGATCTCTTTTGAGTCACACAAAAGAAGTCAATGCACGCTGGGAATGACAGAAGATTTTTGGGTGGAATATTCCTTTAAATACATTACCATCTGAAATCTGTTCAGGACTGAAATAGGAAACAAGTTCAAATCAAATTTGGACCAATAATCTC